>CAVMGG010000791.1:0-82603 GCA_963680895.1 Fragum sueziense
CAAGTATAAAAATCCAAGTCAATGAATAACGTGCAGATCCGCATTTTATTGTCCTTTGTTTTTGTTTTGTAACGGTTACACATGCCCAACCTTCAAAAAGCAATTATGTCAGAGGTACGTCATCTGTGCTCAGCGAGATTCAACACACCGTACAACCGGCTGCGTTGTCAACGAAGACAGATTCGGCATCTGATGTCAGGTGCATGGTAGGTCAAATTAATTTACTTTTATGAATAAATGAAAGGATCTTTGGTATTCTATAGTTGATAAAAACGCATATAAATGTTCAGTGCTAACTGCTTCTACAAAATAAACCTTTCCACGCATCCCTCGCAAATAAGGTCACAGTCATCGACGCAGCCGGTTGTACAGTGTGTTAATACTGCTGGGGATGTGTCTCGTTGACCTTGACCTTGTCTCGTTTCGAAGTAAAAATAGAATCTGTAAACACGCTTGTAAAGGATTGATCTATAGCAAAGGAAAGATGGATATTCGCCGTGATTGAGGTTTTTATGCATTGCAAATTGTTTTTCCATGTACAAATATGAGTTCCCGAATAGTTCAGAAGCATAAAAACCTAGCATGGGCCCCTTTCAGAAATCTGTCGTTACGACGTTTTTACTCCCAATCACTAAACACCCCAAAATTACCTACAAATTGGACCAATCTAACATTTTGAAAATAGATCTAGCTTCCACTGCTTTTCATATGTAGCATTCATTTTAACGATATAATTATCTATGGATTTGCTGTAGCCTATGGTATTATGAATTTGTATATATAGATATGGATGCAAAATAAAGCTGTGTTTCTCTGTAAATATTCTATAACTTGTTTTGTTCTTTCATTTTATTTTTTTTATTTTTTTTCAATTTGTTTCTATAGAATGTGATCTAATCACGAGTTTGGTCATCGTTTATAAACTTTATCGTCATTTTGACAAAATATATTTTGCGTATTTAAAATGGAGATCTAGGTCTTGTTTACATCGCATAAAACTTCATAGGTAAGAATTGATACTCTGTCAATCATATTTTTGGGTTTTTGCCCTTTGTACATTTTCATATTTAATTGTTTGTCAAGAGCATTACTAAAAATTATGCGAGATAGATTCGTGCAACTTCACAGGTGGATGGTGTCATTATGTAGAAGTGTATTGTACAAAAATATAACTCTGCTGATAATGTTCGTGGAGTTATTGCCAATTTTCCCTTTTCATTCTTGATGTAAATTAATTCTACAATTGCACTACTTCAATTGTTAAAGGTTTACCCTTGTGGGGGCATACATACATTTCATTCAATACTTCAAAGCATTCTCTGATAGGATCATGAAAAGCAAATCTTGTTTTACAAATAATTCTGTTGTAGCGACTTTCAGGCCCTTCAGGGCTTTGATTATGATAATAAGATTTTGATTAATTATGCCCCCTTTCGAAGAAAATGGGGGTATATTAATTTGCAAGTGTCGGTCGGTCGGAAGGTTGGTCGGTCGGAAGGTCGGTCGGTCGGTCTGTAGGTCGGTCGGTCTGTCCGTAGACCAAATCTTGTCCGGAGCATAACTCAAAAAGTATTAAAGGTAGAGTCATGAAACTTCACAGGTGGATAGATCTCATTATGGAGAGGTGCAGTGCACAAGAACCGTAACTCTGACGATCAAATTTTTTGAGTTATTGCCCTTCGTTGATTTTCAAACTTGATTCTTGTCCGGAGCATAACTCAAAAAGTATGTAAGGCACAAGAACCGTAACTCTGTCGATCAAATTCTTTGAGTTATTGCCCTTTGTTGATTTTATAACTTGATTCTTGTCCGGAGCATAACTCAAAAAGTATTAAAGGTAGAATCATGAAACTTCACAGGTGGATAGATCTCATTATGGAGAGGTGCAGTGCACAAGAACCGTAACTCTCACGATCAAATTTTGTGAGTTATTGCCCTTTGTTGATTTTCAAACTTGATTCTTGTCCGGAGCATAACTCAAAAAGTATGTAAGGTAGAATCATTAAACTTTATAGGTGGATAGATCTCATTATGGAAAGGTGCAGTGCACAAGAACAGTAACTCTGTCGATCAAATTCTTTGAGTTATTGCCCTTTGTTGATTTTATAACTTGATCCTTGTCCGGAGCATAACTCAAAAAGTATTAAAGGTAGAATCATTAAACTTCACAGGTGGATAGATCTCATTAAGGAGTGGTGCAGTGCACAAGAACTGTAACTCTGCCGATCAAATTTTCTGAGTTATTGCCCTTTGTTGATTTTCAAACTTGATTCTTGTCCGGAACATAACTCAAAAAGTATTAAAGGTAGAATCATGAAACTTCACAGGTGGATAGCTCTCATTATGGAGAGGTGCAGTGCACAAGAACTGTAACTCTGCTGATCAAATTGTTTTGAGTTATTGCACTTTGTTGATTTTTGTCGAGCCCGCTTGCGGTGAGCTCGACATAGTTGTCACAATGGCGGTTCGGTGTATGTGCGTTAGTGCGTGCGTTAGTGCGTGCGTGCGTGCGTTAGTGCGTGCGTCCGTCCGGATGGAGCTTGTCCGGGCCATAACTTCACCATGGATGGAGGGATTCAGAAATAACTTGGCACAAATGTCAAGCTCAGTAAGGCGGAGTGTCGCGTGCAAGAACCAGATTCCAAGCTCAAAGGTCAAGGTCAAACTTGGAGGTCAAATGTCAAAAATGAGAAGATTTTTGCTTGTCCGGGCCATAACTTCACCATGGATGGAGGGATTCAGAAATAACTTGGCACAAATGTCAAGCTCAGTAAGGCAGAGTGTCGCGTGCAAGAACCAGATTCCAAGCTCAAAGGTCAAGGTCAAACTTGGAGGTCAAATGTCAAAAATGAGATGATTTTTGCTTGTCCGGGCCATAACTTCACCATGGATGGAGGGATTCAGAAATAACTTGGCACAAATGTCAAGCTCAGTAAGGCAGAGTGTCGCGTGCAAGAACCAGATTCCAAGCTCAAAGGTCAAGGTCAAACTTGGAGGTCAAATGTCAAAAATGAGATGATTTTTGCTTGTCCGGGCCATAACTTCACCATGGATGGAGGGATTCAGAAATAACTTGGCACAAATGTCAAGCTCAGTAAGGCGGAGTGTCGCGTGCAAGAACCAGATTCCAAGCTCAAAGGTCAAGGTCAAACTTGGAGGTCAAATGTCAAAAATGAGAAGATTTTTGCTTGTCCGGGCCATAACTTCACCATGGATGGAGGGATTCAGAAATAACTTGGCACAAATGTCAAGCTCAGTAAGGCAGAGTGTCGCGTGCAAGAACCAGATTCCAAGCTCAAAGGTCAAGGTCAAACTTGGAGGTCAAATGTCAAAAATGAGATGATTTTTGCTTGTCCGGGCCATAACTTCACCATGGATGGAGGGATTCAGAAATAACTTGGCACAAATGTCAAGCTCAGTAAGGCAGAGTGTCGCGTGCAAGAACCAGATTCCAAGCTCAAAGGTCAAGGTCAAACTTGGAGGTCAAATGTCAAAAATGAGATGATTTTTGCTTGTCCGGGCCATAACTTCACCATGGATGGAGGGATTCAGAAATAACTTGGCACAAATGTCAAGCTCAGTAAGGCGGAGTGTCGCGTGCAAAAACCAGATTCCAAGCTCAAAGGTCAAGGTCAAACTTGGAGGTCAAATGTCAAAAATGAGATGATTTTTGCTTGTCCGGGCCATAACTTCACCATGGATGGAGGGATTCAGAAATAACTTGGCACAAATGTCAAGCTCAGTAAGATGGAGTGTCGCGTGCAAGAACCAGATTCCAAGATGAAAGGTCAAGGTCAAACTTTGAGGTCAAATGTAAAAAATGAGTTGATTTTTGCTTGTCCGGGCCATTCCTTAACTTGGCACAAATGTCAAGCTCAGTAAGGCGGAGTGTCGCGTGCAAGAACCAGATTCCAAGCTCAAAGGTCAAGGTCAAACCAAACGCCATTGTAATGACAGCTGTAGACATAGGTATGGTCTTCTTTCTTCAAAATGAGCGGGCTCGACATGTTGCCCTTCGGCATCTAGTCAAACTTGATTCTTGTCCGGAGCATAACTCAAAAACTATGTTAGGTAGAATCATGAAACTTTACAGGTGGATAGATCTCATTATGGAGAGGTGTGGTGTACAAGAACTGTAACTCTGCTGATCATTTTTTTTGAGTTATTGCCCTTTGTTGATTTTCAAACTTGATTATTGTCCGGTGCATAACTCAAAAAGTATGTAAGGTAGAATCATGAAACTTTACAGGTGGATAGATCTCATTATGGAGAGGTGCAGTGCACAAGAACCGTAACTCTGCTGATCAAATTTTGTGAGTTATTGCCCTTTGTTGATTTTATAACTTAATTCTTGTCCGGAGCACAACTCAAAAAATATGTAAGGTAGAATCATGAAACTTCACAGGTGAATAGATTTCATTATGGAGAGGTGCAGTGCACAAGAACTGTAATTCTGCCAATCAAAATTTTGGAGTTATTGCCCTTTGTTGATTTTTACGCTTAATTCTTATCCTTGCCTATATCCCGTGTCCTTTTACACATACAGCCTTGATATCTCACCCATAGATACCTCCTATCAACATCGTTCACATTTAACCATGACCTTGGACCTTGTGACCTTGACCTTGGAGTTTGACCTACTTTAAAAAAAATAAACCCGGCATATATCTCATGACCATTTACAAATACAGCCTTGATATTTCACACATGGACACATCTTAACAAGACCATTCACAATTGACCATGACCTTGGACTTTGTGACCTTAACCTTGGAGTTTGACCTACTTTTAAAAAACTTTAACCTGGCCGATATATCATGTCTATTTACACATACAGCCTTGATATTTGACACATTGAAACCTCCGACCTAGACCTATTACATACGACTATGACCTTGAACCATGTGGCCTTGACCTTGGAGTTTGACCTACTTTTAAAAAAAAATAAACTGGGCCTATATCTTATGTGCTATTACACATACAGCCTTGGTATTTCACACATGGACACATCTTACCAAGACCTTTCACATTTGACCATGACCTTGGACCTTGTGACTTTGACCTTGGACTTTGACCTACTTTAAAAAAACTTTAACCTAGCAGATATATCATGTCCTTTTACACATACAGCCTTGATATTTGACACATGGACACCTACGACCAAGACCTTTCACATTTGACCATGACCTTGGACCTTGTGACATTGACCTTGGTGTTAGACCTACTTTAATAATACATTAACTTGGCCTATATTTCATGTCATTTTACATATACAGCCTTGATATTTCACACGTGGTCACTTCCAACCAAGATATTTCACTTTTGACCATGACCTTGGACCTTGACCTTGGAGTTTGACCTACTTTTAAAAAACTTAAACTAGGCCTATATCTCATGTCCTGTTACCTATACAGTCTCAATATTTTACACATGGACACCTCCTACCAAGACCTTTAACATTTGACCATGACCTTGGCCTGTGTGACCTTGACCTTTGATTTTTACATTCTTTTAGAAATATTTAACCTAGCCTTTATCTTATGTCCTATTACACCTACAGCCTTGATATTTCACACATAGACATTTCCTACCAAGACCTTTCACAATTGACCATGACCTTGAATATTGCAACCTTGATCTTGGAGTTTGACCTACTTTTAAAAAGACTGAAATCAGGCATATATATCATGTCCTTTTACACCTACAGCCTTGATATTTCACACATGGACACCTCCAACCAAGACCTTTCACATTTGACCATGACCTTGACCTGGGCATTTGGCCTACTTTTAAAAACTTTAACCTGGCCTATGTTTCATTTTACTTTTACATATACAGCTTTGATATTTCACACATAGACACCTCCTACCAAGACCTTTTATATTTGACCATGACCTTGGACCTTGTTAACTTGACCTTGGACTTTGACCTACATCAAATGTAGGCCCTTGAGGGGGCATATATGTTTTACAAACATCTCTTGTTTGTAAGAATTTACATGCTTTGATTGATGTTAAATAGATCATGTTTTTTAACTTTATAAATAAGCAATTACTTCATTTCTCTATGTTTTAGGTCTTGTTTAGGAAAGTTTTAAACAATTTGTCTGTTGTAAACTTTATTGAAGTAGCGCAGGTCTTTAGCCCTTTCCCAAACCACAAAATTTTAGGGTGGACCAACTCGAAAGCCGCTGCAGACGACAAAATAGATGTTAATAAAGATTGGAGTTTTGTGTGATTTAGTCAAGAAAATATTGAGACAAAAGGAGAAACTGCTGGTTATCAGCAGTTTCTTCTTTTGTCTCAATGTTTTCACAAGCCTATTCTATTATAGACGTCAAAACCAGGTCTTGTTTGGGAAAGGGTTAACACAGTTTACAAACAAGCAAAAGTATATAAATTGTTATGGCTCTTGGATTATCAAAACAAAATTTCGTGTGATGGATCAGAAAAAAATACAATAACCTCTAACGTTTGTTTTGAGTGAAAGTACATATTGGCTTTCTGGTATCAACAGCAACATTGACCATTTCCAAAACAAGGCCTTGTTTTGATGTCCCTGAGAGAAAAGGCGGGGGATAACATTGAGACGAAAGAAGAAATGCTGATAACCAGCATTTGTCTTTTTGCCTCAATATTTTGTACTGTAATATACATTAAAATTAATGCCTACTACTGTATATTTTGCCACTTGCATCAGCTTTTAAATGGGACCACCCGAAAATTTTGCTGTTTGGGAAAAGGTTAAATAATAGTAAATCATGTTATGAGATTTGTTTGAAAAGCGTTTTTATACGCCGCCTGAGGCGGTCATATTTTGGCGTCATCTTCTCTGTCCTTCCATCTGTATGTATGTACATACATATGTACGTCCACTTTTCTTGTGAGCGCAACTCCTCCTAAGTTTCAATGTCAATGTTATCTCCTCAATTGGTAGATGTGCATGAAGGAAGGATTTTATGGTTCATTGATTTTTGCTTGAGTTATGCCCCCTTTAAACTTAGTGTCTGGGGTGGCATATATTGTGACCATGGCACTCTTGTTGGCTATTTACTTTTGTCACATTATAGCCTGGAGGAGAACCATCACAAGATGCTGATGATGATGATTCAGATGATGACGACGATGTTCAGGTCACTATCGGAGATATCAAGGCTTTTCCTATGAACAAGTAAATTATGGTTCACATGTAACATTTGTTATATTAGTTTCCGAACGAGAAACAGATACTAGATCTTAATATAAAATACTAGGTCTTTAAAAGAAAAAATACTAGGTCTTAAAAAGAGGGAGTTTATAATCAGACTTCTAAAGTTTGTTTTCAAAAAAACATTTCATTCATTTTGTTGCTGACTAACAAATGTATCACTATGAAAACTTCACACTTGAAACACAAGGCATTTTAATTCTTTTAACATTTCTTAAACAACAATTTAAGGTGATCAAATTAAAAAGCCTTTGTAGACAACAAAGCGGATGTTGATAATGTAGTCCAGAAAATTTTTACACAAAAGAAGAAAATGTTGCCTATCAGCATTTTCTTCTTTTTCCTCAATATTTTATGAAAGTTTTCCTAGAAAGGACATCAAAATAACATAGCTTGATTGGGAAAGATTTGATATTTGTATTTCAGTGCAGCAGCGGGTTTATATAAACCTCCAGCCACTTACCAGAAGCAGCCAGTTGTTGCAGGTAAACACCCATCACAATATTTAACCTATTAACCCATTGCCAAACGACAAAATTTTGGACTTGTTCAAATTCAAAGATGATGTAGACAACAATTTCAAGTGAATGAAATTTTATATTTTTTTTTTTTTTGTCTTTTTACAAAGAAAACATTGTGGGAAATGAAGAAATTGCTTGTCCCAAGCAATTTCTTCATTTTTCACTATGTTTTCCAAAGCCCTTATCTTGTGGGGAGTCAAAAAGAGTCACTGTGTGGTAATGGGTTAACAAACATGGACACCATTATACACCTAACAAGATAACTAAAGACTTGGAAGATGTTGTTGAAAATGAAGAAATTGCCTGTCTCAAGCAATGTCTACATTTTCCACAATGTTTTCTACCCGAAAAGCTTAAAAAATAGAATTTCATCACATTGAAAATGTAGTCTTCTACTTCTTTTAAATTAGACTACCCTAAAATTTTGTTGTCTTGTTATGGGTTCACACTATGTTTTTAGCTCACCTGAGCACAAAGTGCTCAAGGTGAGCTATTGTGATCACTTTTTGTCCGTCGTCCGTCTGTCTGTCTGTCTGTCTGTCTGTCCGTCCGTCCGTCCGTCCGTCCACAATTTCGTGTTTACACTCTAGCATCTACAAATATAAGCCAATCTTGACCAAACTTGGTCAAAACATGTATGGCCATAAGATCTCGGATGAGTTTGATTATGGGTCAGATCGAATTAGAAAGTCAGGAGTTATCTGCCCTTGAATGCCAAAAATACCTAGTTTTGACATTGTTTACACTCTCGCATCTACAATTATTGATCAATCAAGACAAATCTTGGACATAATGTTGCAGACTATAAGATCTCAGATGAGTCCGATTTTCAGTCTGATCTGACCAGAAAGACGAGAGTTATGTGCCCTTGAATTTGACAAAATTGCCATTTTCGGCTGTTTTTGACCTTGTTTACTCTCTAGAATCTTCAATTATTCATCAATCAAGACAAAACTTGGACACAATGTTTGGGACCATGAGATCTCGGATGACTTTGAATTTCAGCCTGATCTTACCACAAAGTCCAGAGTTATGAGCCCTTGAATTTGATAAAATTGCTGTTTTTGACTGTTTTCGACCTTATTTACACTCTAGAATCTACAATTTTTTCCCAATCAAGACAAATTTTGGACACTATATTGGAGACCATAAGATCTCAAATGAGTTTGATTTTCAGTCGGATCTGACCAGAAAAATGAGAGTTATGTGCCCTTTAATTTGATAAAATTGCCATTTTCGGCTGTTTTTGACATAGTTTACACTCTAGAATCTACAATTATTTTTCAATTAAGACAAAACTTGGACACAATGTTTGAGACCATAAGATCTTGGATGAGTTTGATTTTCAGTCCCATCTGATTAAAAAGTCAAGAGTTATGTGCCCTTGAATTAGACAAAATTGCTGTTTTCGGCTGTTTTCGAACTTGTTTACACTCTAGAATCTACAATTATTGACCAATCAAGACAAATCTTGGACACAATGTTGGGTATCATAAGATCTCTGGTGAGTTTGAATTTCAGCCTGATCTTACCACAAAGTCGAGAGTTATGTGCCCTTGAATTTGATAAAATTGCCGTTTCCGACTGTTTTCGACCTTGTTTATACTCTAGAATCTACAATTATTGATCAATTAAGACAAAACTTGGACACAATGTTGGGGATCATAAGTTCTGGGATGAGTTTGGTTTTCAGTCTGATCTGATAAAAAAAAGTTGAGCTTTATGTGCCCTTGAATTTGACAAAATTGCTGTTTTCGATCTTGTTTATACTCCAGAATCTACAATTATTTATCAAACAAGACAAATCTTGGACACAATGTTGAGCACCATAAGATCTTAGATGAGCTCGATTTTCACAACGTTATTGACCATAAGTTCGTTTTCAGTTGACCATAAGTTCGTTTTCAGTCTTAAAAGTCATAAATATTTATTGAATTGAACAAAAATGTTGCTCATATCATTTTGGTTCAGGTGAGCGATATAGGACCATCATGGTCCTCTTGTTAATACTTACTGTCATGTTTTAATAGGCATTATTGTCACCCTGTCTGTCCATCCATCCGCCTGTAGACTTTTTATGCTTCCATATTGAAAGATCGGGGCATGTTGTTTTACTTGGGTCCATCTGTCTCTCTATCTGTCTGTCTGCCGTCCATCTGTCTAAAAACTTAAGATTGACCATTTTAGGGGCATTAATGATTCACAATCACATGCTTATTGTTTTTGTGTCCTAATTTGAAAATCACATTGTTATTGGATCTCTAAGGTCAGGGTCACTATTTTACTTTGTTTAAAGTATGTTTCCATGCTCTTACTCAAGAACTGTTTGACCTAGGATCATGAACCTACTTAGTTGTTTCCCTTGACCCAAGGAAGTGCCCTATTGTTTTTGGGTCACATAGGTCAAAGGGTAAGGTCACAAATGAACTTTGTTTAAAATCGTAGTGCTCAAACCAAAGGAGCATTTGACCTATAGCACTTTTTCAGTACCAAGTTGTCTGCTTTATTAACTTCTTTCTTCTTCCAAATTCATCCTTTAATTCATATTATTTTCTTGTATGCCTATGAATACTGAAAACGAAGGCAATTACTTACTCTATTTAATCCAAGCAAGTGAGTGATTGTAAAATTTGAATCAATCAATTAATCTTTCGGGATCAATATCAAATACCAAGGTTATATGTTTATGCCCCTGTATCGAGAGATCGGGAGCATATTGTTTTACTTGTGTCCATCCGTCCGTCTGTCCGTCCATCTGTCTGTGTGTCCAAAAACTTATCGTTTGCCTTTTCTCCAAAAGTATTTGACATACAAAGCTCAAATTTGATTTGTAACTTTCTTTCAATGATATCTGTCTGTTCATTGCAATATGACCTTCCTCAACGTCATCCGTTAATCCTTATCAACCCTTTACACAAAAACTTAACATTTTAGAAAAATGGCCATTTCGGGGGCATTGGCGTTTCATAAACACATCTTGTTTTTATACAGAAACATTAAAAGAATAAGAAGCGCCAATTTAGAAGCATTCACATTTTATTTCAAGGCAATATTTGATATTTGTAATGTTTATTACAGGGCCTAAGATAGGCACCACCACCCAGGCTGTTAAAGGTGTAGATGTAGAAGCAGAGGGTACAATAAATGGTGTGGGTGTGTACGAGTTTAGTCTGGACTCACTGTTGGAAGAAGAAAAACCATGGAGAAAACCAGGTAAGGAGATAGGTAGCACAACCCAGCCTGTAAACCCTGCCCCAAATGACAAAATTTAAGGCTTATTAGGTTCAAAAGCTGCTTAAGATGACTAAATGTATGTTGACAAAGATAAGAATTGTGTACAATACATCACAAAAAATATTGAGGCAAAAGGAGAAAATGCTGATAATAAGCATTTTTAGCGAGCCGGGACTTTATGTCCGGGGAGCAAATGTCACAGCCCTAGTGTTGGCATCAGCGTCGGCGCCGTGTCCCGTCCCGTCTTCACTTGAAAAACTTTAACCTGGTCTATCAGGGTTCTCCCCAGGAATTTTTGAAGCTGTAGTGCTACCAAGTAGCGAAACTTTGATGCTTTACGCGTTTCCAAGAATACTTCCACTGTTGCTACACAATGCCCTTGGGCATTGTCCCCTCAAATTCAGGCACATAGTTAGAAAGAAGATGTGAAATTGAATAATAATTTAATAATTAATTCAATCATTTAATTCAATAATAACAATGACAACACATGCTCACTGATATATGAATGTCTCTTCAGTTAAGTTTATTTTAAAGTTATATAAAAAAAAATAGTCTGAAGACTTATATTTCTACATCAACAGGAATCTTACTACAGAATTCTGAAATTAATAAACACATGTATATCACTGTCTTTAAAAGACAGGTCCAAATCTTGAGGAGTTGCATACAATTAAGATGATTTAATGGAGTTAGGCAGTCAACTATCATCAGTGTTACCAAACACTTAAAGTGAACACCAGTTTAAATTATTCAGAAATGAATCAAACAATGGGATGAGAAAACCAGTGGCGGATCCAGGATTTTTGTGAGGGGGGTTCGTTTTTACAAAAAGGGGGGTTCGTTTTTTAAGTATTACACAATTTTGACTGAATTTCTGCATGAAAATGAAATAATCGGGCTACAGAGGGGAGTTCGTTTGAACCCCCCGAACCCCCTCTGGATCCGCCACTGAAAACCATGGTTATCCAGTTTTTGATTGGTTTGAAAGTATCGTAATGTTAAGAAGACCTATTTAGCAAATCTTTCCTTCATTTTCTCACACAGTTAAATAGATCAGTGAAAAAGTTGTAGTCAACCAAATTACAACTAGTGTTACAAAATTCAAAGTATTAAAATGTCATAAGATGGAAAGCAGGGAGGGAAATGGGAAAATATTGATTATCAAAATGTCCGTATTTTCATATTTTTCAAAGTAATTTCTAATTCAGACACCCGAACTTGAGCTTGAGCAGCCCACAATGATAGACATGTGCAGTGGCGAATCCCCTCTACAGCCTGATCATTTCATTTTCATTAAGAAATTTAGTGAAAATTGTCAGGACCTCAAGTTTTGTAATACTAGGAAGAGGAGTCCCCTAATTGTATTTTGACCCCCCCCCCCCCTTCACAGAAATCAGGGATCCACCACAGACATGCATGCAAATAAGTCAATAACAAAATATGAAATTTAGATGACCAAATTATCATTCTACCAACCATTGCTAGTCCTATTTATAAGCCCCGACATATTTTTAGCTCACCTGAGCACAAAGTGCTCAAGGTGAGCTATTGTGATCACTTTTTGTCCGTCGTCCGTCTGTCTGTCTGTCTGTCTGTCTGTCTGTCTGTCCGTCCGTCCGTCCGTCCGTCCACAATTTCGTGTTTACACTCTAGCATCTACAAATATAAGCCAATCTTGACCAAACTTGGTCAAAACATGTATGGCCATAAGATCTCGGATGAGTTCGATTATGGGTCAGATCGAATGAGAAAGTCAGGAGTTATCTGCCCTTGAATGCAAAAAATACCTAGTTTTGACATTGTTTACACTCCAGCATCTACAATTATTGATCAATCAAGACAAATCTTTGACATAATGTTGCAGACCATAAGATCTCGGATGAGTTCGATTTTAAGTCTGATCTGACCAGAAAGACGAGAGTTATGTGCCCTTGAATTTGACAAAATTGCCATTTTCGGCTGTTTTTGACCTTGTTTACTCTCTAGAATCTACAATTATTCATCAATCAAGACAAAACTTGGACACAATGTTGGGGACCATGAGATCTCGGATGAGTTTGATTTTCAGTCTTATCTGATCAGAAAGTCGAGAGTTATGAGCCCTTGAATTTGACAAAATTGCCGTTTTTGACTGTTTTCGACCTTATTTACACTCTAGAATCTACAATTTTTGACCAATCAAGACAAATCTTGGACGCAATGTTGGAGACCATAAAAGATCTCAAATGAGTTTGATTTTCAATCTGATCTGACCAGAAAGATGAGAGTTATGTGCCCTTTAAATTTGATAAAATTGCCATTTTCGTCTGTTTTTGACATTGTTTACACTCTAGAATCTACAATTATTTATCAATTAAGACAAAACTTGGACACAATGTTTGAGACCATAAGATCTTGGATGAGTTTGATTTTTAGTCCGATCTGATCAAAAAGTCGAGAGTTTTGTGCCCTTGAATTAGACAAAATTGCTGTTTTCGGATGTTTTCGAACTTGTTTACACTCTAGAATCTACAATTATTGACCAATCAAGACAAATCTTGGACACAATGTTGGGTATCATAAGATCTCGGGTGAATTTGAATTTCAGCCTGATCTTACCACAAAGTCGAGAGTTATGTGCCCTTGAATTTGATAAAATTGCCGTTTTCGGCTATTTTCGACCTTGTTTATACTCTAGAATCTACAATTATTGATCAATCAAGACAAGACTTGGACACAATGTTCGGGGACCATGAGATCTCGGATAAGTTTGATTTTCAGTCTTATCTGATCAGAAAGTCGAGAGTTATGAGCCCTTGAATTTGACAAAATTGCCGTTTTTTGACTGTTTCGATCTTGTTTATACTCCAGAATCTACAATTATTTATCAAAAAAGACAAATCTTGGACACAGTGTTGAGCACCATAAGATCTTGGATGAGTTCAATTTTACGTCATTGACCATAAGTTCGTTTTCAGTCTTAAAGTCATAAATATTTATTGAATTGAACAAAATGTTGCTCATATCATTTTGGTTCAGGTGAGCGATATAGGACCATCATGGTCCTCTTGTTTAACTTTGTCATGAATGTCAGTAAGGACAGGCTTCGTCATTTAGGCAAAGAAAATGCTGATTACCAGAAATTTCTCCCCTCAAGTTTTCTGTTTGTTTTCTTTACAATGGGCTGCGTATGTTCTGATCTTAAAATTCGTCTTTGGGAAATTGTTTAAAAACCACTCGCTAGTGACATCAGGCCCATAGAAAGCAATTTAATACTGGGGAGGGGGCTCAAACTCCAGTGCCTCAATATTAGGGGGGCTAAATCACAGGGAATTTTAGCGATTTGAATGGTGTCTCTTTCCTATTGAATATTCAATAAGAAGGAGACACCATCAAAATCGCTAAAAATTCCCTGTGGGTTAAATAGGATTTTCCCTAAATTTTAAAATAAGGAAAATCGGCATTTTTGGCCAACTGTTATTAGTGTTAGGGGCTTAGCCAACTTAGCCACCCATACGGACCTGACTTTGAAAGAGAATGTAAACTACCGGTATCTATAACCCTGACAAAGATTTTAGAGATAAGTGTTTCATCTCTCTGATTGGACCAGTCCAATATTTAGTAGATCTAGTCTAAATTGAAATAAAGTTAACAAAAAACTTTGCCAACATAATGCAAGTGTAAAATATGATGTATTTACCTTGTCAGCATATTTTCCTTTTATTTATTTCAATGATAAATATACGAAGATTGGTGAATGTTCACTGAAGTTCATTCAGGAAAGAGTTTTCTTTGTGTAATCAATTAGAAGAAAATCTGACATACAACAACTGTGTGACGTGGAGTGACGTGGCGTGACGTCATAATGTGTCTGGAATGTAGGACAAAATCCCCTTAGTTTCAATCACTCAAATTTGGGTTGTAAAATGTCTTATCTACTGGGGATTTATGATACACTTACATTTTTTAAAACCTGAGGATTGTTAATGATAAGGAGACTTAACCACTTGTGTTATAATTTTGTGTTTATCTTCGAAAATGAAGAAGGCAAAAGTAAAAGTGTGAATTTCTTAGTCAATGGATAAAAGCACTTTCAGGTAAACGATGCTCATTTCTTTGTTTGTTTTACAATTTAATTAACCCATTACCACACAGTGACTCCTTTTGACTCCCCATAATTTAATGGCTTTGGAAAACATTGCGGAAAATGAAGAATTTGCTTGTGACAAGCAATTTCTTCATTTCCCACAATGTTTTCTACCCAAAAAGCTACAAAATTTCGAAATTTTATCACATTGAAATGTCGTCTGCAACTTCTTTCAAATTGGACCACCCTAAAATTTTGTCATTTGGGAAAGGGTTAAACCTTGGACTTGGATTCTACGGACAGAGACAGTGAAGTGGGATTTGTGAATAAATTAACATAATGTAGGAGAATTTGTATAGACTAGAACTGTAAAACTAAAAGGGATACCGTATAGCACTTTATTTCTGCGGGTTCCAAATTCTGCGGTTTTTCCAGAAATCAGGTGGGTTAAATTTCTGCGGAACATATTTCTGCGGTCTCTCATTTTGCAAAATCAAAGATTTTATTTCTGCGCTATCAAATCAGTTTTAATCAGTATCAAACATAGTTTGAAAGACGATGGTTACCAAATATTCTAATTATTCCGTTAGGGTAAAGGGATGATCCCACTCATTTACCAGTATCTATAAATGCGTTATGGGAAACAATGCCATATACAGATAGGTGTGAAAAGAATGACGTGTCAAATTGTTACCAATCAGTCAAACTTGTTAAATCTTTGTTTATTGATGAACTAAAGTGTCTTATCTACACCCAAGTTGAAGCTGTAGTTACACCATTTTTGAATAGGAAAGCACTCCATTGTTATGATATTGTTCTTTCCATCGGAAGGTAACAGTTTATCTTGTCCATGTTCTGACTAAAATTACAGACAACAACCTCTACATTCAGGATTTACATTCAGGATTAATATTCTGCGGATTTTATTTCTGCGGTGCCGTCCACAACCGCAGAAATAGCAGAAATTAAGTCCCCGCAGAAATAAAGTGCTATACGGTAATTCCCGTGGCTGCTTTTCAGTGTTGGTTTCGTCTAGAAAGCTTTGAGGCTTTGAAATTACCCGACTGATATTTTGTTCTAATTACCAATGTTGATCTAGATTCTAATTATTAATCAGAATTTACATCTAGATCTACATCTATCCAATCTAGACTTGCCATATTCGATTTATGCATGTTTTTTCATCAAACCAAAATTTGTCAGTCTGCACATACATGTAGATCTTTTTTGTACTAATTTGTAGTCATGAAATATTAAGGTCTGCCGACTCAATCACGCGTGATCCAACTTGATAGACGAAACTAATGAATGTTCAAAATTATGTCAGAAGTAGAGAAGCTACTGGAAAAAAGGATTTTTTTCAGTTTTACGTTCCAGAGGTCGCAAACAAATTGTACTAGACTAATATTTAAAATGGTCACAGATCTAATTATCGACGAAATTACAAAATATCTTACATTGATTTACAGAAACATCTAGCTCAAAAATCTGCGGGTAGAAAAATACAATGTTTTGTTCAGAAAATTTCAACTTTAATCGAGCGTCTACAGGCGTTAAAACTCGTATAAGATCTGTGGAGTAAGGGTTAGCACTACACCCGGAAACCGATATTACCACTTATACATTGTCACCCACCAATGGGCTTGAAATCGTTAACCTAAGTGGGCGAGCAGCTGGAGGCTCGATAAGGGTGTTGTGGTAGTACTGGTTTGAGAAACAACAGGAATCCATGGGTAGGTGCTCCAGCCGCCGCGATATGACCCTGGTAGTTGAAAACGGCGTAAAACCCCAATAAACTCAAACTCAAACTCCCTGCACCACCGGGTTTACGCATGACTGCTTTCAGTGATAAACCTTATCAGTAAGTGGCACAAGTTACTGCAATTAACGAGTAGATAAGAAGATAATGACCACTTTTCTAAAGGGTAAGATTAAGGTGTATCGGGATTACAATTAAGCTGTATCGGCGGTTCAAAGCTGTATCGGCAGAATGGCAAATCTTCTGAAGCCGTATCGGTCCCGATACGGCTTATGGCTCTGGGGAGAACGCTGTCTATATCTCGGGCACTATTAGAGATACAGCCTTGATATTTCATACATAGATACATCTCGACAAGACCTTTCATTTGGGACAATGACCTTTGACCTAGTGACCTTGGAGTTTGACCTACTTTTGAAAAACTTTAACCTGGCCTATATCTCAGGCACTATTAAAGATACAGCCTTGATATTTCATACATAGATATATCTCGACAAGACCTTTAATTTGAGACCATTACCCTTGACCTGTGACCTTGACCTTGGAGTTTGACCTACTTTTAAAAAAAAATGCTGTTTTTGTGACAAGCAGCTACGTTGTCCGCGGACAACTCTTGTCTTCTTTTGCCTCAATGTTTTGCCAAGACTATTCTGTTGAGTATGCAAAGCAAGGTCTTGAATGGAAAAGGGTTAAAGGTGTAGATGTGGATGCAGAGCCCACAATAAATGGTGTGAGGGTGTACAAGTTTAGTCTGGATTCACTGTTGCAAGAGGAAAAACCATGGAGAAAACCAGGTCAGAAAGAGGATTCAAGAATTTATTATAATCATTTGTCAAAGAAGACTTGATTTTCATGCTGGGATGGAGAATGCTTTGAACAACATTTTCCCAGCATTTTCTCCTTTTCCTTCAACTAATGCTTTCAATATTCAAATATCCTGCTTTCAGTTATATTTATTTAGTCAAGTGCAACATTTTGAAAGGACTGGATTTGTTTATATTATGTTCACCAACCAATATTATTGCTGCTTGATCATTTCAAAGTTAAGATAGATACCGGTACTACAATTTGTATCAGTAATTATTATTCACAGTCTGTATGTAAATATAAATGAGAAAAGGCCATTGATAAAGACTTAGTGATTTAATTGAAATATTTGCAGGTGCTGATATCACAGATTACTTTAATTATGGTTTTAATGAAGACACTTGGAGAAAATATTGTCAGAAACAGAACAGACTTAGAGCAGAAAATGGTGGTACTATACCAAGAACATATGTAAGTTATGATTGTTCTATGTGCAGGGTTCTCCACAGAATAATTCGAAGCAAATTTTCTGTAATCGGTTAACTTTAAAACACATTGTATGTCGTCAGTCTGTGGACCTGTTTTGTTCGAAGCATAATTCAAAAAGTATACAAGGTAGCATCATGAAATGATTTAAGTGGATAGATCTTATTATGCACGACAGCCATAACTCTTTTGATCATATTTTTAGCTCACCTGAGCTCAACGAGCTCAAGGGGAGCTCTTAGGGTCAGTCACTATCCGGCGTCCGTCGTCCGTTGTGCGTTGTGCGTCGTGCGTCGTCAACAATTTCTTTAAACATCTTCTCCTCCTCAACCACTGGGCCAATTCTTTCCAAACTTGGCAGAAATGTTCCTTGGGTGACCCTTTTCAAAACTTGTTCGTGAATTTTTGATTCGTCAAAAAATGTGGGCGTGGCAGGGCGGGGCTTATCAGACTTAAAGAAATCATTAGGAAATTCTTCAAAAATCTTCTCCTCCTCAACCATTGGGCCAATTCTTTCCAAACTTGGCAGAAATGTTCCTTGAGTGACCCTTTTCAAAACTTGTTCATGAATTTTTGATTGGTCAAAAATTGTGGGCGTGGCAGGGCGGGGCTTATCAGACTTAAAGAAATCATTAGGGAATTCTTCAAAAATCTTCTCCTCCTCAACCACTAGGCCAATTATTTCCAAACTTGGCAGAAATGTTCCTTGAGTGACCCTTTTCAAAACTTGTTCGTGAATTTTTGATTCGTCAAAAATTGTGGGCGTGGCAGGGCGGGGCTTATCAAACTTAGAGAAATCATGTGAAAAATCTTTAAAAATCAATTATCAGGCCAATTTGAAACAAGCTTGGCAGAAATCTCCCTTGAGTGACTGTTTTCAACACATGCTCATGAATTTTTGATTCGGTGAAAATTGTGGGCGGGCCAGGGCGGGGCTTATCAGACTTCGAGAAATCGTAAGATAGTTATTCAAAAATCTTCTTCTCCTTAACCATTGGGCTGATTCTTACCAAACTTGAAAGGAATGTTTATTGGGTGACCCTTTTCAAAACTTGTTCGTGAATTTTTGATTCGTCAAAAATTGTGGGCGTGGCAGGGCGGGGCTTATCGGACTTAGAGAAATCATGTGAAAAATCTTTAGAAATCAATTATCAGGCCAATTAGAATCAAGCTTGGCAAAAATGTCCCTTGAGTGACTGTTTTCAACACATGCTCATGAATTTTTGATTCGTCAAAAATTGTGTGCGTGGCAGGGCGGGGCTTATCAGACTTCGAGAAATCGTAAGATGATTATTCAAAAATCTTTTCCTCCTTAACCACTGGGCTAATTATTACCAAACTTGAAAGGAATGTCCCTTGGGTGACCCTTTTCAAAACTTGTTCGTGAATTTTTGATTTGTCAAAAATTGTGGGCGTGGCAGGGCGGGGCTTATTGGACTAGGAGAAATCATGTGAAAAATCAAGGGGGGGTATGATCACTTTCAGTGATATTCTAGTTTACAATAATTTAATTTGACATAATACTGACATATATATTTGTTTACAACAAAATTTATATTGTACACAATCAAATACACGAAGAATTCAGGTGAGCGATATCAGTGCCTTTCAGGCACTCTTGTTTGGAATAAGTGCTCTTTAGTTATTTTTATCCTTAATAATGTTTTTCAAATATCATTTCTTTGATAAATACTACCATAAGGCTGCTTCAGTTGCTAGATTGCTACATGTTATACAAACATTTCTTTCTCAGATTGGTTCTTGGTTTCCTTATCCAAACACTTTGAAAACAGGAAAAAGGTACATAGATTGTAATACATCATTCTGTTAACCCTTTCCCAAACAAGACCTGGTTTTGGTGTACCAAGAGGAAAAGGCTTGGGGAAAACATTGAGGCAAAAGATGAAAATGCTGATTGTCATCATTTAATTCTTATGCCTTAATATTTTCCATTATACCACTATAACATACACAAATTCCCTTTGTATCAACAACCATTTTGTCCTCCCCAACAGCTTTTGAATTTGACAACCCTAATATTTTGCCATTTGGGAAAGTTTTTACCCTTTCCCAAACAAGACCTGGTTTTGACATCCCTAATAGAAAAGACTTAGGAAAACATTGAAATAAAAGAAGAAACTGCTGATAACTAGCAGTTTCTCCTTTTGTCTCAATATTTTGTATACCATATTTTACACAAATTATAGTTGTAATAACTTCAATTTGGTCATTTGTTGCAGTTTTTTAAGTGGGTCACCCTAAAGTTTTGCTGATTGGAAAAGGGTTAACCCATTACCACACATTGACGCCTTCTGGCTCCCCACATGAAAAAGGCTTTGGAAAACATCGTGGAAAATGAAGAAATTGCTTGTGACAAGCAATTTCTTCATTTTCCACAATGTTTTCTACCACAAAAGAACAACAAATACTAAATTTCATTCTCTTTAAATTGTCGTCTGCAACATCTTTGAATTTTGACCACCCTAACATTTTGCCGGTTGGAAAAGGGTTAAACACATCTTTCAAATGTTAACTTTTATTTTACAGACCACAGGGATGACCAATACAGTTGTCAAAGTAGAGTCTATAGGATCAGGCTATACAGATAATAGTCGATATATCCAACGTAAGTTGTTATTTTGTTCATCATCTTACCAACTATCTTTTTTATGTGCCTTCGTTGAAAGATCAGATACAAGTTGTTTTTAGCTCCACTGGCCTTTCAGGCCAGCGGGCTATTGTCATGGCGATGTGTCCGTCGTGCGTCAGTGCGTGCATGCGTCCGTGCGTGCGTGCGTCCGTAAACTTTTTCTTTAAAAATCTTCTTCTCAGAAACTACTGGATGGATTTCAACCAAACTTCACAGGAATGATCCTTGAGTGACCCTCTCTCAGATTCCTTCAAAGAATTTGGATTGAACTAGAATCACCTGAGTTATCTGCCCTTGAATGTCAAAAATAGCTGATTTTGACTTTATTTTTACTCTAAAATTTACAAATATTAACCAATCAAGACAAAACTTGGACAGAATATATATCAGCATAATATCCTGCCTGGGTGTAATTTTCAGCAAAATCAGAATTTTATATCTTGAGTTATGTGCCCTTGAATTTGACAAAATTGCCATTTTCGACTTTGTTTTCACTCTAACAACCATGATTGTTAACCAATCAAGATGATATTTGGACAGAATCTAGTTGACAACAAGATCTTGCTTATGTGTAATTTTCAGGATGATTGCATTGCTACAATTTGAGTTATGTGCCCTTGAAATTGACAAAATTTCAGTTTTAGACACTTTTTTCACTTTTGCGGCCACAATTATAGACTAACAATGACAAAATTTGGACAGAATGATGCTGACCATAATATCTTGCACGAGTTTAATTTTCAGCTTGATTATAAACTAACATACTGAATTATGTGCCCTTGAATTTGGCATAATTACAGTTTTCAACTTTATCATCACTCTAAAAATCCCCAAAATATTGGTCAATCATTTACCTTCTTTTCGCTTTGACCACATTATTGCTTCTTTTTACTTTGATTTCGCTCTAAGAACGACAAGTTTTGAGAAATCTAGTTTTTCTTTGACCGCATTGCTGTATTAAACTTTGTTTCTGCTCTAAGAACCACAAGAATTTAATAATATATAAGTTTAAGCATTTAGATGAATTTGTCAAATCTTTTATTGTAAACCACAAGAAATTCAGGCCTGTGGAGCGACTCAAGACCTTCAGGTCTTTCTAGTACTGTTGAATGTCTTTCAGAACCTTAATGTTAGTGTTTTTTCCAAAGTTACTAGAGAAACAAGGCTCGGATTTGATATGTTACCTTTGAATGTTATCTTTCTGCTCAGTGCAATATGAACTTCTTGTTCTCAAATGCCATAAGAGACATTTTTCCAAATCCAGACTCATGTTTGTTAGCTCACCTGAGCACAAAGTGCTCAAGGTGAGCTATTGTGATCGCTTTTTGTCCGTTGTCCGTCCGTCCGTCCGTCTGTCTGTCAGTCTGTCCGTCCACAATTTGGTGTTTACGCTCTAGCATCCACAAATATTAATCAATCTTGATCAAACTTAGTCAAAACAAGTATGGTCATAAGTTCTCGGATGAGTTCGATTATGGGCCAGATCGGACCAGAATGTGCTGAGTTATCTGCCCTTGAATGTCCAAAAAAGCCGTTTTTGACTTTGTTTACATTCTAGCATCTACAATTATTGATCAATCAAAACAAAACTTGGAGACAATGTTGGAGACCATAAGATATCGGATGAGTTTAGTTTTCAGTATGATCTGATCAGAAAGTCCAGAGTTATGTGCCCTTGAATTTGACAAAATTGCCATATTCGGCTGGTTTTGACCTTGTTAATACTATAGAATCTACAATTATTGATCAATCAAGACAAAACTAAGACGTAATGTTTGGGACCATAAGATCTTGGATGAGTTCGATTTTCAGTCTGATCTGATCAGAAAGTCCAGAGTTATGTGCCCTTGAATTTGACAAAATTGTCATTTTCGGCTGTCTTCGACCTTGTTTACACTCTAGAATCTACAATTATATATCAATCAATACAAAACTTGGACACAATGTTGGGGACCATAACATCTCGGATGAGTTCGATTTTCTATTTGATCTGATGAGTAAGTCAAGAGTTACGTGCCCTTGAAAATTGCCATTTTCGGCTGTTTTCGACCTTGTTTACACTCTAGAATCTACAATTATCAATCAATGAAAACAAAACTTGGACACAATGTTGGGGACCATAAGATCTCGGATGAGCTTGATTTTCAGTTTGATCTGATCAGAAAGTCCAGAGTTATGTGCCCCTGAATTTGACGATATTGCCATTTTCGGCTGTTTTCGACCTTGTTTACACTCTAGAATCTACAATTATCAATCAATCAAGACAAAGCTTGGACACAATGTTTGGGACCATAAGATCTCTGTTCAGGATGATTTCCAGTCTGATCTGATCAGAAAATCGAGAGTTGCGTGCCCTTGAATTTGACAAAATTGCTGTTTTTGGCTGTTTTCGACCTTGTTTACACTCTAGAATCTACAATTATTGACCAATCAAGACAAATCTTGGACACATTCTTGGGGACCATAAGATCTTGGATGAGTTGGATTTTCAAATGGATCTGATCAGAAAGTCGAGAGTTATGTGCCCTTGAATTTGATAAAATGCTGTTTTCGGTGGTTATCGACCTTGTTTATACTCTAGAATCTACAATTATTCATCATTCAAAGCAAAACTTTGACACAATGTTGGGCACCGTTACATCTCGGATGAGTTTGATTTTCACAATGTTATTGATCATAAGTTCGTTTTCAGTCTTAAAGTCATAAATATCAATTGAATTGAACAAAAATGTTGCTCATATCATTTTGGTTCAGGTGAGCGATATAGGACCATCATGGTCCTCTTGTTTTGTTTTGCAGCAAAAAGCACACCTGATGTTGGCCCAATAAGCACCAAAATTGTGCTGGATTTTACGCCAACCTCATATGTATATACATTTTGTTTTGCAGCAAAACCCACACCTAATGTAGCTCCAATAGGCACCATAGCAGTGCTTGGCTCTACCACAGCTTCACGGAGACCTATGGAAGAACAGATTAATGAAATGGAACAACAAATGGGCGGGGCACCTGATGAAATGTGAGTATTTCATTTTGTTATCATTCCAAATTTTGACCGCCGCTGCCATAGGGCAGTTGATAGCGCATCTGCCTCAGGGCTACAGATAAGTGGGGTGTAAAGACATTCTAACTTTCTTATTTCAATTCCAAACCCTATATTAGGTTACTCATTTGAATCGTCTCGACGAAATGATTCAAATTAGTACAGACAATATAGGGTTTGATGAACAATAACAGAATCATTGCAGTTTATAAAGTCATCACCTCATCTTATCTGGAGCTCTGCTGCCTTTTACTCGAGATGTTCCGGGTTTGATCCCTGGTCCCGTCAAATATCCTTTCTGACAAAAATTGTCACTCTCCAATGTTTTGATATCGTTAAACTATGTAAGCGAGCAGCTGGAGGCTAGGTTAGGATGTTGTGGTAGTACTGGTATGAGAAACAACAGGAATCCATGGCTAGGTGCTCCAATAGGCACCATAGCAGTTCTTAGCTCTACCACAGCTTCATGGAGACCAATGGAAGAACAGATTAATGAGATTGAACAACAGATGGGCGGGGCACCTGATGAAATGTGAGTATTTATTATCATTTCTTATGGGTCATTCCAAATTTTGGGGGGCCGCGGCTATAGGGCAGTTGATAGCACATCTGCCTTTAACTTGAGATGTACGGCCCCGGCAAATATCCTTTCTGACATGTATGTGGGGAAGCAGCTGAAGGCTAGGTTAGGGCGTTGTGGTAGTACTGGTATGAGAAACAACAGGAAACCATGGTTAAGTGCTCCAGTGGCCGCGATATGACCATAGCAGTTGAAAACGGCGTAAAATCCTAATAAATCAATTCAATTCAAATTTTTGTGTAGAAATCCTTGAGAGAAAAGTAGAAAATGTTCTTTATCATAATTTTCTTATTTTCTTCAAGGTTTTCTAACCTAACTCTGCAGAGGCTACAATAAATGGCCTGGTTTTGGGAAGTTTAAAAACAGATAAATATATTGTGAATATAGATTGGTGGGGCACCTGATGAATGCGAGTGTTTGTTATAATTTCTTGTGGTTTGGTGGCGGAGCCTTGATGGGTCAGTCGGTAACATCAGGGTCTTTTCATGAGTCGTAGGTTGAAACCCCTGCTTGGCCAATATCTTTTCTGACATTTGACGAAACCATCAATGTCAGAGAGCAACTGGAGGCTAAGATTGGATATTGTGATAGTACTTGTGAGAAAAAGCAACAATCTCATGGGATGATTACTTGGGTCTGTAAACAATTGCATGAACACTATCAGTATAGACTTTTATTGGATTATGCTGAATAATAATTATGATGCAACTGATGATGTCACAATGTTGAAAGTATGATCAAATTGAAGAAAATGCTGAAAATCATTTACTTCTTTTCTTTCAATGCTTCCCAGGCTATAATACACATAATATTTGGCTCAACACATTATTTATTAGCTCGACTTTTCGAAGAAAATGAGAGCTTATACTGCACCTGGGCGTCGGCGTTGGCGTCTGCGTTGCAACAAAGGTTAAAGTTTTTTTCAAACATCAATAACTTCCATACTATCAAAGGGATTCAACCCAAACTTGGAATACTTATTCACCATCACACCCTATACCTTACTACTAGGGCCCTTGACCCTGGCTCCACTATATTTGGAGTTATGCCCCCTTTATACTAAGCAACTTAGAAAGTCGAGCGCGCTGTCTTCGGACAGCTCTTGTTTTGTTGTTTGCACAGGCTTTTTCTCTGGACCAGTCCAAATTCGGATTAATAATTCTGCATATAAATTAGATTTGTATATAAATTTTGTTTTACAGGAAACCGGGCCTGCCCCCTCCAGGGATGCCCCCACCAGGGATGAACATGCCCCCGCCAAATTATAATCTACCCCCACCCGGTATGCCCCCTATACCAACTTTCCCTCCAGGTGAGTTGCGCAAAAATGTTTATTGATATTGGCTGCCCAAAGCTCGCTGGATAATCAAGTGATACAACAAGTTCAGAAAATCTTTAATAATTTTGTTAATTTAGGACCGATTTGAATTCGGTTTGAAGCAGAGAAGGTGGACAGACCTCACACATTAGATAGATGTTGTGGATTTTTGAAAAATCAGCTGATAAAAAAGTTATTGAAGATCAACCAAAATTTTGGTTGATCTTCAATAACTTTTTTAAACAGCTGATTTGTTAAAAGTTTATCAGGTCTAGCTTATTCCTGGCATTTTCCCACATACTCTGCTTCAAACCGATTCAAATTGGTCATTCAAATTGATCAAGTGTTAACAAAAGAATTGATGATTTTCTGAAATACTGAGTCACATGATTATCCACCGTGCAAAGGCCAATTGACTTTTGTCATGGGCTATTTTCCTAGTGAGTGCATGTATATTAATTTTACTGCGCTGATATTCTATAGGCTGTATTTTTGCCACAGAAGATTTCTTTAGACTAAATCACAGGTAAATTCAAAATGTGTCAAATTTTGTCAGAGATTAGGTCACAAGGTCAAGTTGCATATAAGCCTATAGATTCACTAGATGCCACTCTTTTGCTTTGTGGGTATAGTCTGTAAATATTGACCTGAACCCAACAAATATGTAACGAGTAATTGTGACACGGAATAATCAACATTCGCCAGCAATCATACACTGTCGATAGTTTCCATAAGCATTGTGACTTTTTATTCTCCACATGCTTCTCGTGTCAATATATTTTGGAGAGTGATTATTTTGCATTACAATTACTCATTGCATATTCCACAGGTTCAGGTCAATATTTACGGACTATAGGTGACAAGAAATCATTAACTATTGTGTACTGTCCATATTAGTCAGGGCAAATAGTTCCAATTTAAAGAATTGATATCAAATTGGAACCTCAAGAATCAAATTAACTTGAGACTTCTAGAGTAAGTTCACCTAAAGTCGACACTGTCCATTTATCGACACCCCCACGATTTTATCATAAATACGATTCCAGCCTCGCTCCTGATATGAAAATATCAATATTTGCGATGTCATCACTAAAAGATGCAATTTTGGAGTTTGTAGGACACATTCTTGTCCATGTTTTTTAGGATCATCATAAATTTGGGTCAGTCTTAACATCCGAGTTAAGGCTGGTTGAATTTTTTTGTTGAAAATTCTTAACTTTTATCTGGCATATTTTCCCTGCGTATACCATTTATTTAGCTTAAAATATGTTATCCTTTACATTTTAAACTGTTAAATGTGTATTGCCTTTCAATTTCTGTAAAAAACTATGGGTGTCGATAATTAGGAAAGATTAGTCATGGTTTCCCTAATATCGACACCCACTGAAAAAGTGCTTCTAGAAAGGAAATTCTGAGGCTGTAGTTTACTTAGACTACAGGAACATCTGATAATTTGTACATGTTGTAAATGGTAGCTAATTGTATTAGTAATTAGGCCTATTTCACTTGGGAGGCCTTTAGTCATCAGATATATATAGGCTACGATCTGGCCGCTACCTTATAGTTGCAATAATGCAACCAAAACCTTCTAAGTCATTATCTGGGTTCCCAATACCAACCATAACCAATCATCAAGTTTGTGGCTAAGACATCGCATCTAGCCGTACCCTAATGTTGAAAAGTAAAAGTGATGTCAATGCCTTTAGTTAACCTACCATTTCAATGTAAAATAGGACAAATGCGTATTTGAAATTGTCATCTGAAAATCTTATTTCATATTCGCTCAAATTCCCAACTGAAGATTAACATACATGAATAAAAATGACGAGTCTTACTTTGTTAGAAACATCCTTTAATCCATCACAAAGATCACACTAGTTTAAACTTATGCTATATACCCGTAGCCTAAAACTTAATGCAGAGGGGAATAATTTGACCCCTGTTACTTAGTTTGAAAGAGTAGAAATTCATTGGTCAGTCACCAAAACACTCGGGAAAAGTATCCCTTTATTTACGATGGTCTTACATACAGAGTTATCTATGCCATACAACCGCTGAATTTATTGGCTTAAACAGTTTGTCAGTCTCCACCCATCCATGATTAATATGACTGATTGACAGGCAAGTCCGGACGCTGATTTCACATTCCTTTGTCGGAACAAAGTGACGTCATATATTCGTCACACCATAGACTGTTTGGGAAACTTTGTGAACATCAAACAAAGCCGCCAACACCTGCTATTCAATGCTTTACACATTCTTCACAAAATAAACACTTTTTTGAGGCACACTTGTTTAATGTTTATGGTGTGCAGATAAAGTTTAATTGAATAGGGTTGTGGATACATTAAATCATTAATTGGAATAATTAAGTGACAAGGTAGGCTTATCACCTTTACAGAGCCAACACTTTCAATTTTTTTGTGCAAATCATGGTGGATAGTCGCATTTTGTATGATTGCATGGTTTAAAAAACAAATCATTTAACCGAATATTTTTATGATGTTGAATGGTTTATCTTTTTTCTACGGCGATTTCATAAGTTGCCTCATGCTAGATCTACTGGGGTCTTTTTCACAAATGTGTTAACAAGCGAAGTTTTCTCCACACTTCGCATTTACAAATCAAATAAATCCCACCCAAGACATCGCAGTTTTAGAGTATACTTTTTTAATGGAGTTGCAGACGAGAAAATATTTTCAATTGGTGTCAAAAGTGAAAGACGTTAATATCATAACATTAAAATTATTTAGGGAGAAGAAAAGGAGAAATTAACAATTATGAACAATTCTCTCTTTTCTCTCAATGTTTTCCACAGCAAATTTAAGCAGCAATGTCAAAGCTGGGTTTTGCCTTGGAAATGGTTACATAAAACAAGTAAAGTCATAATTTTCTAAAGAAATAAATTGAGTGTCGATAATAGGGAGAGAGGGTGTCGATAAAAGGGCAATGTGGAAAATTTTACTGTTTCACCGCCTACATTGTAATCACAAATTTTATTGGCTGAAAAGTGTAAAATACATATACAATACGAAGAAATGACCAATGAAAAGTGCCGTTACATGAATCTTGCAAGAAATCAAATGAATGATACCTACGAGTCATAATAATAAATGTAAAAGCTTAAGGTGTCGATAAACGGTGAACTTAGTAGTTGAAGTAATTCGAAGAAATATTGATGTAGGCTAAGGTCAACTATGTTTTGATTGATTACATTTTGTTATTATGCTTTGTCAGAGGAGTATTAACCCATTACCAAACAACAAAATTTCAACTTGTCCAAACTCAAAAATATTGCAGACGACAACTAAAAATTAATGAAAAAGAACATTTTTAATCATTTTGTATGGAAAATATTGTGGGAAATGAAGAAATTGCTTGTCACAAGCAATTTCTTCATTTTCCAGAATGTTTTTCATAGCCAGTTTCTTGTGTGGAGTCAAAAAGAATCACTGTGTGGTAATTGGTTAACCCTTTCCCAAACAAGACCTGGTTTTGACGTCCCTAGTAGAAAAGGCTTGGGAAAACATTGAGACAAAAGAAGTAACTGCTGATAACCAGCAGTTTCTCCTTTTGTCTCAATATTTTCTATGCCATATTTCACACAAATCCTATCTTTAATAATAACCATTTTGTCATTTGTGGCAGTTTTTGAAGTGGACGACCCTAAATTTTAGCCGTTTGGGAAAGGGTTAAAGCCATCAATATAGACCCTGATCAGACAAAACTTTACTTACACAAGCTGATCTTGTTCCATATTGGTCTTAATTGTAACCCATTTCCACACAGTGATGCTTTTTGACGCCCCACAAAATAAATGCTTTGGGAAACAGTGTGGGAAATGAAGAAATTAATTGTGACAAGCAATTACTTCATTTTCCACAATGTTTTCTACACCAAAAGACCAAAAATTGTAATATTTCATTCACTTGAAATTGTTGTCTGCAAATCTTTGAATTTGAACAAGTTTGAAATGATACTGTTAATCATGGGTTAAATGCCATAGGTGCCTCTACAAAAAATGGAAAGATTTTTAGCTCGACTTTTCGAAGAAAATTAGAGCTTATACTATCACCCGGGTGTCGGCGTTGCAACAAAGGTAAAAGTTTTTTCAAACATCAATGACTTCCATACTATCAAAGGGATTCAACCCAAACTTGGAATACTTATTCATCATCACACCCTCTACCTTACTGCCAGGGCCCATGACCCTGGCTCCACTATATTTGGAGTTATGCCCCCTTTATACTTAGAAAATAGCGTGTAAGCAACTTAGAAAAGTCGAGCGCGCTGTCTTATGGACAGCTCTTGTTATCCAGTTAACAGTGACATAATTTTGTGCAAACAACAGTATCTCTTAGGTGATGTTTTCGAATCAAGCTGTAGTTACTAGATTTTATTTTCAACACTCAACATGGTTTATCAAACATAAAAGTAAACCAAGTATATTTTAAACACAAAATTCATTGCAGTCCTATTCATTTCTGTTACAGCTGTACCTCCCCCTGGTATGGGTGTTCCCCCACCTGGAATGTTTGCACAGCCTCCTCCAGTCCGTAAGTTTGTTATGTTAACTTAACCCTTTCCCAAACGACAAAATTTTAGGGTGATCCACTTCAAAAACTGCCACATATGACAAAATGGATGTTATTTAAGATAGGATTTGTGTAAAATATGTCACAGAAAATATTGAGACAAAAGGAGAAACTGCTGGTTATCAGCAGTTTCTTCTTTTGTTTCAATGTTTTCCCAAGCCTTTTCTATTAGGGACGTCAAAACCAGGTCTTGTTTGGGAAAGGGGTTAAAGATGTGACCTGTCATAGGAAGTGTCAAAAATATTGACCACAATCACTCTCTATGAAGTGTGTAGACTGATTAAGATCAATAACTCTAACACAATTTTCAAAATTTATAATGATTTTCCTTTCTTACTATTTTGTTCCTGTCAATTAAAACCTTGTAACAGCAGCTGAAAACCAGTGAGATTCATGCATGTTTATAATGTCATCAGAATAGGCTCAGATACCTAACAAATATTAATGATGTTGAACGAACGAATTCAGACATCATGTGAATCTTATTAAGGGTGGACTACCTAATATCAGAGCTCCAGATAATTTTTTGAGGCAAGGAGTATTTACCCCTCAGAATTTTTTACAATGCGTATTTCCAGATATATTTTGGAGGCAATGAGTATTTACCCTCTTGTTCGGGAAATGATTATAATTAACAGGAGCACCCCACCGAAACGACCTACTTTCATTTTCGAGGACATCTAAGCGCGCTATGTTTCCGACCATCAAGGCTTTTTAGTGTGTTTTTTTCTAAACGAGATTATGATCGAGGGCTATCTTTGTCTGTACTGTAGGGCCTCTTCAGAAATAATATCGGCCAAAATCGCCTTTACGATGTGCTCAGAAGAGCATTTAATCGCTTCCCGATTTAAACAGAAAACAAACTTCTTCAAGTTGCAATTTCCGATTTACGAAGTGCCTGATATTTATCATCCAATCAAAATCGAGTAAACGATTTGCTCCGTATAAAAATTAACGGAAATCAACGATTGACTGAAATTCGAACAAAATACAACACTCGGCAGCATTCGGTAGATCTACGGAATAGCCGATTGTCATCTGCATTCACTCGGCTGGTGACGTAATCGATATTCACCAATAATTCCCGGTTTTGATTGGCTGACTCGTATTAGACGCTTCGATAAGCTATTTTTCACAGACCAAAACGTTATTTTAATCTTTGGAATTTCCTATTCTATGTGGTTCTTCCGGCGCTCTTCGATCTTGATACGCTAAATGACGATTATCAAATGCATATATCTTATTTTTGAATGCGTATCTGTACGCATTTTCATAAAAGTAAGTGCGTATTTAGACCAAATCAATGCGTATTTTACGCAAATACGCATCCTATCTGGAGCTCTGCCTAATATTACATTACAAATTTTTTATGCTCCCCGAAAAAATTTCGGGGGAGCATATAGTCGCCACGCTGTCCGTCCGTCTGTCCATTCATCCGTCCGTCCACAGCCATATCTCAGCAGCCGTTGGACAAAATTCAATGAAACTTCACATATGAACTCCCTGGGTCAATACCTAGGGATCTTTTTCTCCGTTTGTAAATTTAAGGCTGCGTCATGGAAAAAGGGGCCTTAGTGTAAAAATTAGCTTTTCTCTTATTTCTCTTCATCTAATGGGCAGAATTTAATGAAATTTTGTGCTCATGTAATAAATAGGATGTTCTAGACCATATTCTATAAATAATGTGTGTACAAAAAAGCTGTCATGGGAAAAGGGGGCTTAATGTATGATTGCTTTTATTTTGTGACAAACACTTATTCGGGGAGCATAATCCGTCTGTGACGGCTCTTGTTATCATCTGCCGTTTGCTCAGTATTCTCATAGGCAAATGGTTAAATCAGACTATATTTCATACATCAGGGGTTTTCCTAAGCTTTCTGTGCCTCGCGAAAACAGAGGCATTCCCAAAGAAAAAGGCTGTGTTCCCAAAGCAATTTGTCTTCTATTTTTTCCAATCTATTGAAAAAGTTTCATTTGTTATTGAAAAATGAGTGTTTCGCTTACTTTTTTAGCCCAAATTGAGCTATTTTGTGCATTAAAAATTTTCCAATTAGGCCAGACCCCTTTTCCCAAAATGGCTTGGAAAACCCCTGTACATGTATTTGCAGAAATATTGCTAGAATGAAAATCTCGAATGTTTCATATCTATTTACAGCATTTTTCCCTCCACACCAGCCTATGCCTCCAAACGCAAATTTTGGAGAGAGACCTCCGTTCAGTTACGAGAACGCGCCATCTCATCCTGCGTACCCGGAGTCTTCAGCTGACAAACCTGCCTGGGAATCAAGGTATTGATATGTTCCCCGGACAGTCAGATCAACTTGATCAACTTAATTGCCTAACTTCCTGATCAAACCAACAAAATAATGTTTTCTCTATCTCTAATTGGTTTAGTAGTAAGCCAGAGCTTTGCAGTTCAAGCTAGATCATCCAAAACACTCAAGAACACCCATGCCAACCAAGCTTGATCTGTGCTTGATCTGGCTTGATGGAGTTAATCTGATTAGCAGAGGGAACATAGCATGAAATTGACTTCAACGCTTTATTAGTTTACATTGCAGTTTTGAAATATAAACCCATTCCAATATGTTGAGGCTTTTTGACACACCAAAAGGTAAAGGCTTTGAAAAACAGTGTGGCAGAAGACATTGCGTGTGATGTTTTATTAAAAGGGATTCCTTTTCCTGATTTTGGAAAAGAATTAATGCTTGGTTGTTGTTTATATTTGTAGAGACAGAGATCGAGACAGAGATAGTTATAGGGATAGAGATAGGGACAGAGACAGAGAGAGGGACAGAGAAGGGTAAGAGAGGGGATGTTGATTATGTTCTAAGCTTGTGTTATCATCAAACCCTATGTTTTTGGTACTCCTTTGAATTGTCTCAGACTTTTGATTCAATGCTACTAGATTGGCTGTATAGCTACATTTACTTTAACAAAATCTTTCAATTAGATTATTTGAAGTTGTCCTAAATTTCCCAATAATATCAATACTTATTTAAGGGCTAAACACTTTCAATGGGGAGAATCACGTGATTGACAATGGTATTAAACACGAAAAAATGGCGACGAAATGACCGCTTCGGCGTGAAAATCCAAACTTTAGAAAGGTATGTATTACATCTACGTAGTCTTTAAGTCAAGCCACCTATCCTAAAGTATCCGCTATTGTCTAAGTTTTCCACAGATACCAAATTTTTCCTTATCCGTTTGCTGTATTTAGAGAACACTCAAAGAATGTTTCGGAAATTGCGAAAATTTTGGATGTGTGTTAAGCACGTCACATCATATTTACACCTTTATTTCTTACACAAAGAGCTCTCTTTTCACATGGTATATTTTTAGACCTCTTTTTGTCGAAGACATTTCATTCTAGCCCATTTACAAGGTCCATGTTGACTTTGTTAAGCGTTTTTAAGAAAAAGATGTTAAACACACATACAATGCTGTAGTGTTTGCCACGCCGAGTTCTTGTGAGTGTGGTGTTAAACACGCAAGTGTACCATAGTTGTGTAGAATGTGCCGACTGATTTGTGCTTTTAATACAGTTAATAGAGTTATAGAAGCCAGATGTGATCGTCTGATCACATTTAGCATTTCTATGCTTCTTCGGCCCTTTTTTATACGTTTTCCCCGTTGATTAGTGTTTATTTTTGATGACTTCCGGTTTCATTTTCAGTCAATAGTTCCTCACAAGTTTATCACACAATATCTTATTAACATATATGTTCACTTCACTTTGCTTACACTTTTCGCACAACACTCTTCGTTACGTTTACTTATTGAAAGCTAACTTGTACACTTATTTTTGTAAGCATTTTCTTCGATTCTTTAAGCATAATATTGACTCAATTATACTAACAATTTATATTTTTTAACTTTAATTTGGAAAAAGATGGTTTTGATTTTAAAAGATAGAAACTTGCATTATGCACAATAAAAATATAAACTTTTAAAACCTTTGATGTTTACCAAAAGTGGTAATCATTTACTTTATATGCCCTGTTTTTTTGTCCTATGATTATGAATATTACTTAGGAAATTATTGATTGAATTTGATATAGTGACGTTTTATTATAATCGATTATTCATTCGTATTTTGGCCTTGCCTATAGTAATAATAACAACTGTAACTTTTCTCTTATTTATTCTTGCATGTATGAAAATACAGAATTACTTTTTTATCATTACTATTCTTATAAATCTGTTATGGCTGTAATTTTACATTTGAATGGTTTGAATCAGGAAATACGGCAGTCCATCGCTTTCCTGTCCTCCCCTTTGTTTTTTATTAAGTTGCCAGGATTATAATTATATAGTAATGGTTATAGTAAAATGCTTCATTTGTATCATAGTTATAGTAAAATGCTTCTTAAGTTTCATATTGCACTGCTCTGTCTTGTAGTCCTTTTACTTAGTTACTTTTATAGCATGACTTCAAATTTATTGATTTGTTTCCATATTTTATTAAGCCTAGCTTTAAATGCATTGATGGAGGGTGCCTGTGCCACCTCATTTGGAAGATCATTCCAATTTTTTGTAGCCCTAACACTGAAAGTATTTTTCCTACAGTCTGTTCTATGCCTTGTTTGGAATAGTTTTAAATTGTTTCCCCTAGTGAAACTTTCTTTTCTTAGTGTTATGGTGTTTTTGTTTGTCTTATCGATTTTGTTAATAAGCCGATACAGCTGGATTAGGTCTGCTCTTTCTCTCCTGTATTCTAGAGTAGGGGGTCCAAGTATTCGAAGCCTTTCAGTATATGATTTGTTTTTCAGTTCTTTGACCATTCTCGTAGCCCATCTTTGGACATTTTCTATTGCGATTGCATCCTTCCAGAAGGGTTAACAAGGACATCACATTTCAGTTCAGAATTATTGTGTCTGCGTGAATTTGTCATGGAAATTGCACGAATTTGTCATGGAAATTATATATAACAAGAGATTTGATTAGTTACAGCAATCATAGCCAGTTTCGTTTTTTCCAAGTCCTTGTGATGTCTTTCACATGTTATTGTAAGTTAACACCAGATACATGTATCAATCAGATTGGGTCATGTATAAACAACCAATTTGTCCAATATCCGTGGCTTTCCTAGTACATGAGCAACTATGTGTGTGTTTTATATCACACTCACAAGAACTTGGCGTGCCAAACACTACAGCATTGTACGTATGTTTAACATCTTTTTCGTAAACACGCTTAACAAAGACAACACGGACCATGTAAATGGGCTACAATGAAATGTCTTCGATAAAAAAGGGTCTGGAAATATACCATGTGAAAAGAGAGATCTTTGGTTAGGAAATAAAGCTGTAAATATGATGCGACGTGCTTAACACACATCCATAATTTTTTGCAATTTCCAAAATATTCTTTGAGTGTTCTCTAAATACAGCAAACGGATAGGGGAAAGTTGGGTGTCTGTGGAAACCTTAGACAATAGCGGATACTTTAGGATAGGTGGCTTGTCTGAAAGACTACGTAGATGTAATACATACCTTTCTAAAGTTCGAATTTTCACGCCGAAGCGGTCATTTCGTCGCCATTTTTTCGTGTTAAATACCATTGTCAATCACATGATTCTCCCCATTGACTTTACTATTTTAAGTGCATATGATTTATATCTATACCACTTTTCAAAAAGTATAGCCCTAAACCCCAATTTGCAAAGAGAATTGTGTATAGGTCTCGATAAATGACCTGGTAGAGCATCACTAGCTATTAGCTAGAGGTGCTCTGCCAGGTCATTTATCAAGACCTATACTTGTAAAAAAAATGTTTATGTTTTAGTGGAGAAGACTATTCCAGATCACGAGACTACAGCAGCTCCAGGGATTATGATAGGTGGGTGGTAGTGTGCCGAGTTTTTGTACTCTATTTTTATGCTCCCCGAAATAATTTCGGGGGAGCATATAGTCGCCACACTGTCCGTCCGTCTGTCCGTCCACAGCAAGATCTCAGCAACCCTTGGACCAAATTCGATGAAACTTCACATGTGAACTCCCTGGGATAATACCTAGGGAATTTTTTCTCCATTTCTTAATTTGAGGCTGTGTTTTGGAAAAAGGAGCCTTAGTGTAAAAATCAGTTTTTCTCTAATTTCTCTTCATCTAATGGGCAGAATTTAATGAAATTTTGTACTTATGTAATAAATAGGATGGTCTAGACCATATTCTATAAAAGATGTGTGTACAAAAAAGCTGTCATGGGAAAAGGGGGCTTAATGTATGATAGTTCTTATTTTGTGACAAACATTTATTCGAGGAGCATAATCCGTCTATGACGGCTCTTGTATTAATTATTAGCTCACCTGAGCACGGTGAGCTATTGTGGTCACTCACCGTCCGTCTGTCCGTCCACAATTTCTTCAAACATCTTCTTCTCCAAAACCAACTGGCCAATTTTGACCAAACTTGGCAGGAATGTACCTTGAGTGACCCTTCTCAAAACTTGTTCGCGGATTTTTGATTCATCAAAAAATGTGGGCGTGGCAGGGCGGGGCTTATCAGACTTAGAGAAATCCTAAGAAAATTCTTTAAAAATCAACCATTGGGCCAATTTGAACCAAACTTGGCAGAATTGTTCCTTGAGTGACCCTTCTCAAAAGTTGTTCGCAGATTTATGATTCGTCAAAAAACGTGGCCGTGGCAGGGAGAAAGGGGCTTATCAGACTTAAAGAAATCATAAGAAAATTCTTTAAAAATCAACCATTGGGCCAATTTGAACCAGACTTTGAAGGGATGTGCCTTTAGCCATTCTTTTTAAAATTTGTTCACAAATATTTTCATTTGTAAAAAATTGTGGCTGTGGCAGGGAGAAAGGGGCTTATCAGACTTGGAGGAAATCATAAGAAAGTTCTTTTAAAATTAACCATTGGGCCAATTTGAAGCAGACTTTGCAGGAATGTTCTTTGAGTCTCTCTTTTTAAAATTGATTCACAAATTTTTTACATTTGTCAAAAAATGAGGGTGTGGCAGGGAGGAAGGGGCTTTTCTGCCTTACAGAAATCCTAAGAAAATTCCTTAAATTTCAACCATTGGCCCAATTTGAAGCAAATTTTACAGTAATGTTCCTTTAGTGACCCTTTTTAGCTCACCTGAGCACGAAATGCTCGAGGGGAGCTATTGTGGTCACTCACCGTCCGTCGTCCGTCTGTCCGTTCGTCAACAATTTCTTCAAACATCTTCTTCTCCAAAACAAACAGGCCAATTTTGACCAAACTTGGCAGGAATGTTCCTTGAGTGACCCTTCTCAAAACTTGTTCGCAGATTTTTGATTCGTCAGAAAATGTGGGCGTGGCAGGGCGGGGCTTATCGCACTAAAAGAAATCCTAAGAAAATTCTTTAAAAATCAACCATTGTTCCAATTTGAACCAAACTTGGCAGAATTGTTCCTGTAGTGACCCTTCTTAAAACTTGTTCTCAGATTTTTGATTCGTCAAAAAACGTGGCCGTGGCAGGGAGAAAGGGGCTTATCAGACTTAGAAAAATCATAAGAAAATTCTTTAATAATCAACCATTGGGCCAATTTGAACCAGAATTTGCAGGGATGTGCCTTGAGCCATTCTTTTTAGCTCACCTGAGCTCAACGAGCTCAAGGGGAGCTCTTAGGGTCAGTCACTATCTGGCGTCCGGCGTCAACAATTGCTTTAAACATCTTCTCCTCCTCAACCACTGGGCCAATTCTTTCCAAACTTGACAGAAATCTTCCTTGGGTGACCCTTTTCAAAACTTGATCATGAATTTTTGATTCGTCAAAAATTGTCTGCGTGGCAGGGCGGGGCTTATCAGAAATCATTAGGAAATTCTTCAAAAATCTTCTCCTCCTCAACCACTGGGCCAATTCTTTCCAAACTTGGCAGAAATGTTCCTTGGGTGACCCTTTTCAAAACTTGTTTGTGAATTTTTGATTCGTCAAAAATTGTGGGCGTGGCAGCACGGGGCTTATCAGACTTAAAGAAATCATTAGGGAATTCTTCAAAAATCTTCTCCTCCTCAACCACTAGGCTAATTCTTTCCAAACTTGGCAAAAATGTTCCTTGAGTGACCCTTTTCAAAACTTGTTCATGAATTTTTGATTCGTCAAAAATTGTGGGCATGGCAGGGCGGCGCTTATTGGACGTAGAGAAATCATGTGAAAAATCTTTAAAAATCAATTATCAGGCCAATTTGAATCAAGCTTGGCAGAAATGTCCCTTGAGTGACTGTTTTCAACACATGCTCATGAATTTTTGATTGGGTGAAAATTGTTGGCGTGACAGGGCGGGGCTTATCAGACTTCGAAAAATCGTAAGATAAGTATTCAAAAATCTTCTTCTCCTCAACCATTGGGCTAATTCTTACCAAACTTGAAAGGAATGTTCCTTGGGTGACCCTTTTCAAAACTTGCTCGTGAATTTTTGATTTGTCAAAAATTGTGGGCGTGGCAGGGCGGGGCTTATCAGACTAAAAGAAATCTTTAGGTAATTCTTCAAAAATTTTCTCCTCCTCAACCACTTGGCCAATTCTTCCCAAACTTGGCAGACATGTTTATTGGGTGATCCTTTTCAAAACTTGTTCGTTTTTTTTTTGATTCGTCAAAAATTGTGGGTGTGGCAGGGCGGGGCTTATCGGACTTAGAGAAATCATGTGAAAAATCTTAAAAAATCAATTATCAGGCAAATTTGAACCAAGCTTGGCAGAAATGTTTCTTGGGTGACCCTTTTCAAAATTTGTTCGTGAATTTTTGATTTGTCAAAAATTGAGGGCGTGGCAGGGCGGGGCTTATCAAACTTAAAGAAATCATTAGGAAATTCTTCAAAAATCTTCTCCTCCTCAACCATGGGGCCAATTCTTTCCAAACTTGGCAGAAATGTTCCTTGGGTAACCCTTTTCAAAACTTGTTCGTAAATTTTTGATTCGTCAAAAATTGTGGGCTTGGCAGGGCGGGGCTTATCAGACTTAAAGAAATCATTAGGGAATTCTTCAAAAATCTTCTCCTCCTCAACCACTAGGCTAATTCTTTCCAAACTTGGCAGAAATGTTCCTTGAGTGACCCTTTTCAAAATTGTTCATGAATTTTTGATTCGTCAAAAATTGTGGGCGTGGCAGGGCGGGGCTTATCAGACTTAGAGAAATCATGTGAAAGATCTTTAAAAATCAATTATCAGGCCAATTTGAATCAAGCTTGGCAGAAATGTCCCTTGAGTGACTGTTTTCAACACATGCTTATGAATTTTTGATTGGGTGAAAATTGTGGGTGTGGCAGGGCGGGGCTTATCAGACTTCGAGAAATCGTAAGATGATTATTCAAAAATCTTCTTCTCCTCAACCATTGGGCTAATTCTTACCAAACTTGAAAGGAATGTTCCTTGGGTAACCCTTTTCAAAACATGTTCGTGGATTTTTGATTTGTCAAAAATTGTGGGCGTGGCAGGGCGGGGCTTATCAGACTAAAAGAAATCTTTAGGTAATTCTTCAAAAATCTTCTCCTCCTCAACCACTTGGCCAATTCTTTCCAAACTTGGCAGAAATGTTTATTTGGTGATCCTTTTCAAAACTTGTTCTTGAATTTTTGATTCGTCAAAAATTGTGGGCGTGGCAGGGCGGTGCTTATCGGACTTAGAGAAATCATGTGAAAAATCTTTAAAAATCACAATCAAATACACGAAGAACTCAGGTGAGCGATATCAGTGCCTTTCAGGCACTCTTGTTAAAATTTGTCCACAAATATTTTCATTTGTAAAAAATTGTTGCGGTGGCAGGGAGAAAGGGGCTTATCAGACTTAGAGAAATCATAAGAAAATTCTTTAAAAATTAACCATTGGGCCTATTTGAAGCAGACTTTGCAGGAATGTTCTTTGAGTCTCTCTTTTTAGCTCACCTGAGCACGAAGTGCTCGAGGGCAGCTATTGTGGTCACTCATCGTCCGTCTGTCCGTCCGTCAACAATTTCTTCAAACATCTTCTTCTCCAAAACTAACAGGCCAATTTTGACCAAACTTGGCAGGAATGTTCCTTGGGTGACTTTTTTCAATTTTTTTCTCAAATTTTTTATTCGTCAGAAAAAAATTGGGTGTTGCTTATCGGACTTACAGAAATCCTAAGAAAATTCTTTAAAAATCAACCATTGGCCCAATTTGAAGCAAACTTTACAGAAATGTTCCTTGAGTGACCCTTTTCAAAATATGTTGGCAAATTTTGTATTGGTCAAAAAAAGTTGGCATGGCAGGGCGTGGCTTATCAGACTTAGAGAAATCATAAAAAAAAAATCTTTAAAAATCAAGCATAGGGTCAATTTGAAACAAATTTGGCAACAATGTTCCTTGAGTGACCTTTTCCAAAATTTGTTTGCAAATTTTTGATTCGTCAAAAAAAGTAGGGGTGTCTTAAACTTCTTTCAGGTGAGCAATATAGGGCCATTCTGGCTCTCTTGTCAAAATATGTTGGCAAATTTTGTATTTGACAAAAAAAGTGGATGTGGCAGGGCGTGGCTTATCAGACTTAGAGAAATCATAAGAAAATTCTTTAAAAATCAAGCATTGGGTCAATTTGAAACAAATTTGGCAACAATGTTCCTTGAGTGACCCTTTTCAAAATTTGTTTGCAAATATTTGATTCGTCAAAAAAGTGGGCGTGTCTTAAACTTCTTTCAGGTGAGCGATATAGGGCCTTTCTGGCCCTCTTGTTTTCCTTTCTAATACAGATGAAGTGTCATAGGATAACTTTTACATTTTCATTTTCTTAAGAACCTTTGGAGGGATTTCGACTAAACTTGGCAGGATACATCCCAATCAGAATGCCCATGAGATTTGTACAAGACACAGAGTTATTTTCTCTCGGGGCCCAGTAAATTTGTGTGAAATATAGCACAGAAAATAAGGCAAAAAGGAGAAATTGCTGTTATCAGCATTTTTAGCTCTCCTGGGACAATGGTCTCAGAAGAGCTATTGTCATACCCCCGGATGTCGGCGTCAGCGTCCGCAAAAACTTTAACCTGGCCCATAGCTCATGCCCTATTAGAGATACATCCTTCATATTTCACCTGTGGGTACCTCTAACCAAGACCTTTCATTTGAGACCATGACCTTGTGACCTTGACCTTGGAGTTTGACCTACTTTTTGACCATTTTTAAAAACTTTAACATGGTCTTTATCTTATGCCCTATTACAGATACAGCATTGATATTATACCCAAGGATACCTGTAGCCAAGACCTTTTATTAGGTCACCTGACCGAAGGTCATGGTGACCTATTGTGACCGTGTTTCGTCCGTCGTCGTGCGTCGTCCGTCGTCCGTCGTCCGTTAACTTTTAACATTTTCGACTTCTTCTTGAGAACCATTGGACGGATTACAACCAAACTTGGCAGGGAGCATCCCCATGGGAAGCCGCTTCAGATTTGTACGAATCATGGAGTTATCTCCCTTTGGGGCCCCATAAGGGGTCTAAAAGGGGTTAAATAGGGTACATCTTAAAAAATCTTCTTCTCATGAACCGGCTGTTGGATTGGATTCTCATTTGGTATTTAGAGTCCTTAGGGCAAGGACAACAAAGTTTGTACAAGAGAAAAAAATCCGTCCAGAAATGGCCGTGCTGGGGAGGGGGGATGGGAGGGGGGTCGCGTTATTAGTTAACTTAACATTTTCGACTTCTTCTTGAGAACCATTGGACGGATTACAACCAAACTTGGCAGGGAGCATCCCCATGGAAAGCCGCTTCAGATTTGTAGGAATCATAGAGTTATCTCCCTTTAGGGCCCCATAAGGGGCCTAAAAGGGGTTTAATAGGGTACATCTTAAAAAATCTTCTTCTCATGAACCGGCTGTTAGATTGGATTCACATTTGGTATTTAGAGTCTTTAGGGCAGGGACAACAAAGTTTGTACAAGAGAAAAAAATCCGTCCAGAAATGGCCGTGCTGGGGATGGGGGGATGGGAGGGGGGGTCGCGTTATTAGTTAACTTAACATTTTTGACTTCTTATTAAGAACCGTTGGACGGATTACAACCAAACTTGGCAGGAAGCATCCTAAAATAGACAGCCGCTTCAGATTTTGTACAAATCATGGAGTTATCTCCCTTTGGGGTCCCATAAAGGGCAAAAAAGGGGGTAAATAGGGTACATCTTAAAAAATCTTCTACTCATGAACAGGCTGTTGCATTGGATACATATTTGGAAGTTAAAGTCTTTAGGGCAAGGACTAAAAAGTTTGTACAAGAGAAAAAAATCTGTCAATAAATGGTCGTGCTGGGGATGGGGAATGGGAGGGGTTCACATTATTACTTATCTTTGAACATTTTCTACTTCTTTTTGAGAACCATTGGACAGATTTCTACCAAACTTGGCAGGAAGCATCCCATTGGGAAGCCGCTTCAGATTTTTACAAATCATGGAGTTATCTCCCTTTGGGGCCCCATAAGGGGCCAAAAGGGGGTAATTATGGTACATATTAAGAAATGTTCTATTGTTGGATTGAATTCACATTTGGTATTTGAGTCTTTAAATAAGTTTGTACAAGAGAAAAAAGACTGTCAAGAAATGGTTGTGCTGGGGGGTTGCGCTATTAGTTAACTTTTAACATTTTCCTTAACTGTTTCTGCTCATTTGATTCAGGTGACCGATAAGGCCCTCTGGGCCTCTTGTTTGGGACCTTTGACTTTGTGACCTTGACCTTGGAGTTTGACCTACTTTTAAGAAACTTTAGCCTGGCCTTAAAAAAACTTTAACCTTGCCTATATCTTATGCCCTATTACACATACAGCCTTGATATTTCACACATGGACACCTCCTACCAACATCGTTCACCTTTGACCTTGTGACCTTGACCTTGGAGTTTGACCTACTTTTAAAAATATCTCATGTCCTAGTACACAAACAGACTTGACATTTCACACATGGACACTTCCTACCAGCACCGTTCACATTTGACCATGACCTTTGATCTTGTGACCTTGACTTTGGAGTTTAACCTACTTTTAAAAAACTTTAACCTGGCCTATATCTCATGTCCTATTACACATATAGCTTTGATATTTCACACATGGACACCTCCAACCAACACCGTTCACATTTGTCCATGACCTTGTGACCTTGACCTTGGAGTTCTACCTACATTTAAAAAGCTTTAACCTGACCTATATCTCATGCCCTTTTACCCATACAGTCTTGATATTTCACACATGGACACCTCTGACAAAGACCTTTCACATTTGACCATGACCTTGTGACCTTGACCTTGGAGTTTGACCTACTTTTAAAAAACTTTAATCTGGCCTATATTTCATGTCCTATTACACATACATGTATAGCCTTGATATTACACACATGGAAACCTACCAACACCATTCACATTTGTCCATGACCTTGACCTTGGAGTTTGAGCCACTTTTCAAAACCTCTTTACCCTGGCCATTATCTTATACACATTGATACCTCCTGCCAAGGATTTTCATTTTGGACCATGACCTTTTACTTTGACCTAGGAAATGACATTTCTTAGTGACAAGCTCTCGTTAGGGGGAGCTTTATTGTCCGCGAACAATTCTTGTCTTCTTTTGCCTCAATGTTTTCACAAGCCTTTCCGGTATGGATGTCAAAACAAGGTCTTGTTTTGGAAAGGATAAATCATCAGTGTTATTGCAAAACCTCGTATCTACAGCTTTAATCAAGCTGTAGAAACAAGGTTTTGCAATAACATTGAAGATATATTCCTTATTTTGATTTTCAGGGGAGATTACTACAGTAGAAGTTCAGACCGATCTCGGAGTGACCGGGACAGGTCAAGGTCACGAGAACGAGACAGACGGCACAGAGATAGAGACAGGGATAGAGATGATAAAAAATCTAAAAGGTGGGTAAAATATTGAAGCATACCTATGACTCTCAAACAATTTGAAATCTATCCAGGCACATAGGAAGCAATTATATGAGGGGGTGTTTGGGGGGGCAAGGGCTCAAGCCCCTGTCCAGGCCAGTGTCAGAATATCAGAGGAGCTAAATTGAATTTACTTAAATTTTCGGTTTAAAATAGGGAAAATTTTGGGCCAACTTTTTATGGGGACTTGACCTACCCCAGCACCCCCGTTCCTTTGGGCCTGCTATCTATTGTCAACATCGGTGTTTCATATTTAATCCTTCTGATTTTGGGATATTACGCTGCTTTGGCAGGCAGTATAGAACAAGACCAGCTTGCACATATAGAAGCAGTCTGGCCTTATTCCATACTTCCTGCTTCTTTAAATTTAGACAAGAGTTAACATGCAGGTGTAGAAGCAAAGTCCATGTGGGGGTGGGGTGGTTAAACTTCCTTCCATGTAAATGGCTTACTGCATGCGTGGCTGTCATTATACCTGTCCTCCGTTGTCTTTATCTACTTCTAAACTACATTACTAGCCATCTGATTGGATGGGACCAATGTCTCTGCCAATCAGATTGTACATGTAATTATATTGAACAAGAAATCACATTTTGGCCAACCAGATTGATTGTTTAATTTTGTTCAAGTTTATGCATAAGACAATTTGTTAGTAAACTGGGTTCCCTAGTTATACTAATGTCTCAAGTAGAAATGAGCCAGAATCTGAAAAGTGTCCAAATGGCTTATGAGACCAACATGAATCCTGATCAGCCAGCATGCCCTTTTATAGCTGCTTCATAATCTGGTGTAACTATGAAAGAGCAACATGGATCCCAATCAGACTTGATTTAGGCACAGGCTGACCAGGTAACACTGTAATCTCAAGTGTAACAAGTGCCGTAATTCGATTTCCCTGCTTAACCCATCCCAAGCACTGCAACCAGTGACGCTTTTTGATGCGCAATGTGATATAGGCGTTGAAAAACATTGTGGCAAATAAAGAAATTGCTGGTAACAAGCAATTTCTTCATTTCACACAATGTTTTCTACCAAGAAAATGTTTACTTGAAATTGTCATCTGCAACACCCTTAAGTTTGGAACAGACCAAAATTTTATTGTTTCAAAATGGACTATATCAAATGTTTTATTTCAGTAGAAAAGTCAAGGATGAGCCTGACGATTCTGATTACTACAAGTCATCATCATCATCATCGAAACACAAAAAGTCAAAACGGTCCAAGAGAGACAAAGACGATGACCGGGAAGGCTCAGACAGAGAGGACAAGTGAAAACCTTCCCAAATAGCAAAAATTCGGGGGCGAACTGGATTAACAGCCACTGTAGACTACAAAATGGACAAATAAGACAGAAATTGTGTTAAATACAGCATAGAAAATATTTAGGCAAAAGAAGAAAATGCTGGTTACCAGCATTTTCTTCTTTTGTCTCAATGTTTTCACAAGCCAATTCTATTAAGGATGTCAAAATGAGGTCTTGTTTTGGAAAGGGTTTTCAAACCCGGTACTACGTGATGATGCTTTTTAATGCCTTACAAGGAATAGGCTTTGGAAAACATAGTAGAAATGAAGTAATTGTTTGTGACACGCAATATCCTCATTCCAACAATGGTTTTTACCCAAAATTTGTCTTCCTGAGCCAGGTTGTACAGAAATTGGTTAGCGCTAACAAAATTCCTGTTTTGGTTAAAATTGCCTGTATTGTTTATAGGGAAATCGTTAGACACAAAACAGGTATTTAACCCATTACCACAGTGACTCCTTTTGACTCCCCACAATATAATGGCTTTGGAAAACATTGTGGAAAACAAAGAAATTGCTTGTGACAAGCAATTCCTTCATTTCCCACAATATTTTCTACCTAAAAAGCTATAAAATTTCGAAATTTCTTCACATTTAAATGACGTCTACATCTTCTTTCAAATTGGGCTACCCCAAAATTTTGTTGTTTGGTAATGGGTTAACCACTTGGTTAGCGCTAACCAAAGTTTATACAATCGGGCCCTAGTGGTTATTTTGATGTTGGACAAATTGGACTAAATCTTGATTAACCCTTAAGTAAAGAGCAAAATTTCAGACTGTTCTGATTTGAAAGCTGCTGCACGCTAGCTGCAGATGCAAAATGGGTTTTGATAAAGGTATGAATTGTGTATAATATAGCGAAGAAGATATTGGGGTAAAAGGAGAAAATGCTGGTAATGAGCAATGTCTTCTTTTGTCTCAATGCTTTCCAGAACTTAACCCTTTCCCAAACAAGACCTGGTTTTGACGTCCCTAATAGAAAATGCTTGGGAAAACATTGAAACAAAAGAAGAAACTGCTGATAACCAGCAGTTTCTCCTTTTTGCCTCAATATTTTCTGTGCCATATTTTACACAAATCCTATCTTTTATAACACCCATTTTATCAATTGTGGCAGTTTTTCCAGTAGATAACCCTAAAATTTCGTCGTTTGGGAAAGAGTTAAATACTGAAGTGCATAGTAATGCAATTGCATCACTATTTGGGAAGGGTTTTATCCCTAGTACAATTTCTAAAGTTAGCCTAGTAATCACTGTCAGCCATCAGCATATATTGTCGCTTTTCAACAAAAACCTCGTAACTGCAGCTTAAAACAAGCTGCAGTTACGAGGTTTTCGTAGAAAAGCAGCGATATTTGCTTCTGCTGTAGATTGCACAGATTGATGGTGAATATTCCTATATTGCGTTTCATCATAAATTTTAATTTCATTTGTAAAATATCATGTATTGTTAATGTCATAAATTAAAGTATCTTGAACCCCTGGGACTGTTTTTTTGTTTTTGTAACATTTATAACAAGACTCACTGGTGGTGAACTCGACCAAAGCGAGTGACGTTTATGAAATAATAACAAGTTTAGAGGTCTTTATTTGCCAAATAAAACCCGATGTGCGACGGACTACATGTGTAGGTAAAAACCGAGGCGCACAGCGCCGAGGTTTTTGCCTTAACATGTAGTTCAGAGCACAGAGGTTTTTATTTGGCAAATAAAGACCTCTAAACTTGTTATTATCTCCATTATAACACTCTAAATAACAAAACGCACATTCTAAATGTGATATTTAGCGGAAATCCTGTCATGAACTAGTTTTCGGCATAGGAAACGCTTTGGCGATTAAGTGACATCATTGATGACGTCATTTGACGTTACCTTGACGCTACGTGACGTTTTGGCGCATACACAAAGCATATTTACATAGAGTCTTTATTGGTCAAATAAAACCCGATGCAGTTCTTCTTTCGCTATATATGCATTTTTCGGAAACGTGTTATAATTTTCGATACAACAAGGTATAGATATTTTGCGTTTAAATGTGAGTTTATAGATTTTTTTAGCTCCACTGGCCTTCAGGCCAGCGGGCTATTGTCATGGCGCTGTGTCCGTCGTGCGTGCGTCCGTCCGTCCGGTCGTCAACTTTTTCTTTAAAAATCTTCTCCTCAGAAACTACTGGATGGATTTCAATGAAACTTCACAGGAATGATTCTTGGGTGGTCCTCTATTAGATTCCCTCAATTAATGCTGATTGAACCAGAAAGTCTGGAGTTATCTGTCCTTGAATTAAAAAATGGCTGTTTTGACTTTGTTTTCACTCTAGCTCTTACAAATATGGACCAATCAAGACAAAACTTGGTCAAAATGTTGGTGACAATAAGATCTTCACTGAGTGCAATTTTCAGCTAGATCTGATTTTATATCATGAGTTATGTGCCCTTGAAATTGACAAAATTGTCATTTTCTGCTTAATTTTTACTTTGTTTCACTCTAGCAATTACAAATATTTACCAATCAAGACAAAAGTTTAATACAATGTTTATGACAATAAGATCTTGCCTCTGTATAATTTTCAGCTTGATCTGAATTTTATATCATGAGTTATGTGCCCTTGAAATTGACAAAATTGTCATTTTCGGCTTTATTTTGACTTTGTTTTCACTCTAGCAACTACAAATATTGACCTATCAAGACAGGACATTGATACAATATTTGTAAACATAAGTTCTTGCCAGAGTGTAATTTTCAGCTTAATCTGAATTTTACATCATGAGTTATGTCCCCTTGAAATTGACAAAATTACCATTTTTGACCTTATTTTTACTCAAACAGCCATAAATATCTTCCAATCAATATGAAACTTTCACATAATCTTACCGGCCAAAATGTCTTGCATGGATATAATTTTCAGCATCATCTGAATCTTAAATCCTGTTTTATGTGCCCTAGAATTTGACAAAATTGCTATTTTCGACTTTGTTTTTTCTCTCTCTATATCTACAAATATTGAACAAGCACTTGAAAACTTAAATATGATGTAGACTAAGTTAAGATCTTGCATTAGTGTGATTCTTAGATTGATAGGAAGATAAATCCTCAGTTATATGCCTTTCAATTTGAAAACAATGCTAATTGTGAATTTGGTTTCACTATCATCTAATCAACACTTGGATTAAATATTAAAAGAATCTCAGGCCTGTGGAGCGATTCAAGACCTTCAGGTCTTCTAGTTCTAATGACAATGAACTTGTTCTAAGAACAGACCGGGTTTATCGTTTTGTATTGACAAATTGTCGGTGTTGTTATAAAATCTCGTAACTACGGCTGCGATAAAGCCATAGTTACAATATTTTATAACAACACCGACGGAATACATTGTTCGCGAAAAAACATCCCTCGCTTTGGCCGAGTTCACCACCAGTGAGACTTGTCCAAGAACAGCATTGTATGACCCCACTGGATATAGGTGTGGTAAACCTTGCCAAAAAAGAAGAAAATGCTGATAACCAGCTTTCACTCCCTTTCCTTCAAGGCTTTCTATGCTATTACATCGATAGTTTCTACATGAATTTGCATAATATGATGGCTCAGTGCGAAAGGGTTGTAACTGCCCATAAACATATAGGCAGTTACAACCGTTTCTCACTGAGCCATCGAGTTACTGCTTTTAAATTGGAGTACCCTAAAATAACAGGTTAGGGTGTAGATTTCGCTGAAAAGGTATGTCAAGGTCACAGGTCATGGTCCCAAGGTCAATACAGGTACATTTTTCACAATGTTTTCTAAAGCCGTTATTTTGTAGTCAAAACGAGTCATTGTGGTAATGGGTTAAACCAATAAGCTAGTACAAAGCTATCACATGTGGGGTTTAACGCCTCTTTCAAATGTGATGGTCATATCGTGATGGATGGAGCACCTAACCATGGATTCCTGTTGTTGCTCATATCAGTACTACAACATCCTTACCGAGTCTCCACATAGGCAAACAATTATGAAACCATTAGACAATTTTGTCAGAGAGGATATTTGCCGCAGCGGCGGATCAACCACGGGACCTCAAAAGTAAGATTTTGATGCGCTATGGCCGCAGACACGGGGGTATGACAGTAGGTCTTCCGCGATGTATGTCCCGGGCAAAGTTAAAAGGGCCCTGTACACTTAACCCTTTCCCAAACAAGACCTGGTTTTGACGTCCCTTATAGAAACGGCTTGGGAAAACATTGAAACAAAAGAAGAAACTGCTGATAACCAGCAGTTTCTCCTTTTGTCTCAATATTTTCTATGCCATATTTTACACCAAATATGTCTTAAATAACTTCAATTTTGTCATTTTTGGCAGTTTTTGAAGTGGATCACCCTAAAATTTTGCTGTTTGGGAAAGGGTTAAGACCAACATGGATCGAAATCAGCTTGTGTATATGCACAGTCTGGTACTAATCCATGCTGCTCTCTTACACAACTTAGTAAGCTGTGACATACGTAATTGTAATGTTGGGCAAAATTTCGGATCCTTATTAGACTTAACTTAGACACTGATTGATCTGGATCAAGATCTATCTGTAAGGCCATATGGGACCCTTTTCCAGATCCTGTGAGTGTCTCAAATACATATATGAACTAGGATCTGGAAAACCGTCCCTTTTAGCATTTGAGGCAGCTATGTTTCAAGATGTCCATGTTACTGTCATATGGTTGCTACAGACCATGATGAAGCTATTGGAGAACAACATGACTCCTGATCAGACTGTGTGTATATGCAGTCTGATCTGGATTTAGGTTGGGCTCAATAGCCTTGACCCTTTACCAAACGGCAAAATTTTAGACAAGTCCAAATTTGAAGATGCTGCAGACAACAATTTTTTAAAAGTTAATGAAAGGTTACATTTCATGGGTCTTTTTGGGTAGAAAACATTGTGGGTAATGAAGAAATTGCTTGTCACAAACAATTTTTATATTTTCCACAATGTTTTCCAAAACATAACTTGTGGGGAGTCAAAAGGAGTTACTGTGTGGTAATGGGTTAAAGGACCTTTGTCCAGATCCTGGCAGCCGCTCAATTATGTACAATCAATTACACTTGAAAGGGTTTTGAGTTAACCTTCCATCATACACCAACTATTGGCAACTAACAGTGCTCTTATAAACCATTTCTTAAGAAACAAGGTTTTGATGTCACCAATAAGAAAATTAAACTAGTAGCCAAACAATGAACATAAAGGTAAAAGGACATGATTTATGTTAAAATACCAGCATTCATGATCATCAAAATCTGTTTTGTCCTATGCAAGAGCTTTTGAAATCGAGCTACATTTGCCACAATGTGTAGTTTGGGAAAGCATTAATTGGGTTTCAAACTGTTTGACAACAAGAGGACCATGATGGTCCTATATCGCTCACCTGAACCAAAATGATATGAGCCACAATTATGTTTGAATCAATTAATATTTGTGACATTAAGACTGAAAACAAGCAAATGCATGACCAAGCTGAAAATTACAAGCAAGTAAGATCGTATGGTCAGTAAAATTTCTGTGAAAATTCTGTATTGATTAGTTAATACTAATTAATGGTTGTAAAAGTGAACATAAAGCCCAAAATGGCAATTTTGTTCAATAACAAGGGCACATAACTCATATAAAATTCAGATCAAGCTGAAAATTACACCAAGGCAAGATCTTATAGTCACCAACATTCTGTACAAGTTTTGTCTTGATTGGTCAATATTTGTAGTTGCTAGAGTGAAAACAAAGTCAAAATAGAGTCGAAAATGGCAATTTTGTCAATTTCAAGGGCACATAACTCATGATGTAAAATTCAGATCAAGCTGAAAATTAAATCAAGGCAAGATAATATGGTCACCAACATTCTGTACAAGTTTTGTCTTGATTGGTCAATATTTGTAGGTGCTAGAGTGAAAACAAAAGTCAAAATAGAGTCAAAAATGGCAATTTTGTCTATTTCAAGGGCACATAACTCTTGATGTAAAATTCAGATCAAGCTGAAAATTATACCAAGGCAAGATCTTATAGTCACCAACATTCTTTACATTCTTTACAAGTTTTGTCGTGATTGGTCAATATTTGTAGTTGCTAGAGTGAAAGCAGTGTCAAAATAGAGTCGAAAATGTGATTTTGTCAATTTCAAGGGCACACAACTCATAATGTTAAATTCAGATCAAGCTGAAAATTATACCAAGGCAAGATCTTATGGTCATCAACATTCTGTACAAGTATTGACTAGATTGGTCAGTATTTGTATTTGCTAGAGTAAAAACAAAGTCAAAATAGAGCCGAAAAGGGCAATTTTGTCAATTTCAAGGGCACATAACTCATGATGTAAAATTCAGATCAAGCTGAAAATTATACCAAGGCAAGATCTTATAGTCACCAACATTCTGTTCTACTTTTGTCTTGATTGGTTGATATTTGTGGATTTTAGAGTAAATTAAAAGTCAAAACCAGCTATATTTGGCATTCAAGGGCAGATAACTCAGGTTATTCTGATTCAATCCAAATTCTTTGAAGGAATCTGAGAGAGGGTCACCCAAGGATCATTCTTGTGAAGTTTGATTGAAATCCATCTGGTAGTTTCTGAGAAGAAGATTTTTAAAGAAAAAGTTTACGGACGCACGGACGCACGCACGACGGACACACCGCCATGACAATAGCCCGCTGGCCTGTCGGCCAGTGGAGCTAACAAACTTATGGTCATCATATATAGGTCTTTATATGTCAATATATCTGGTTGTAAAGAGTGAAAACAAAGTCAAAAATGAGAATTTTGTCCATTTCAAGGGCAGATAACTCAGCAACTGCTTGTCTAATTGTGCTGAAGTTCAAACTCATCCATGATTTTATGTTGATTAACCATTATGTCCAAGATCAAAGTTTTGTCTTGATTGGTCACCATTAATTTTGTGGTTGTTAGAGTAAAAACAAAGTCAAAAAAAGCAATTTTGTCAAATTCAAGGGCACACAAACCAAAACAAAAACTCATCCGAAATCTTATGTAAGGTCACCAACATTGTGTACAATTTTTGTATAGATTGGTCAATATTTGTTGATCTATGCTAGAGTGTAAACAATGCCAAAAGTAGCTTTTTTTCATTCAAGGGTAGATAACATCTGACTTTCTGGTCCGATCTGACCCAAAATCAAACTCATCCAAGATCCTATGGTCAATAACATTGTATTAAAGTTTTGTCTTGATTGGTCAATAATTGTGGATGCTATAGTGTAAACAAAGTCGAAAACGGTCAACAACAACAATTTTGTCAAATTCAAGGGCAGATAACTCCTGACTTTCTGGTCCGATCTGACCCAAAATCAAACTCATCCAAGATCCTATGGTCAATAACATTGTATTAAAGTTTTGTCTTGATTGGTCAATAATTGTGGATGCTATAGTGTAAACAAAGTCGAAAACGGTCAACAACAACAATTTTGTCAAATTCAAGGGCAGATAACTCCTGACTTTCTGGTCCGATCTGACCCAAAATCGAACTCATCCAAGATCTTATGGTCACTAATATTGTGTTAAAGTTTTGTCTTGATTGGTCAATAACTGTAGATGCTTTAGTGTAAAAAAAGTCGAAAACGGTCAAAAACGACAATTTTGTCAAATTCAAGGGCAGATTACTCAGGACTTTCTGTTCCGATCGAACCAAAAATCGAACTCATCCATGATCTTATAGTCACCAACATTGTGTCCAACTTTTGTATTGATTGGTCAATATTGGTAGATGCTAGAGTGTAAACAGTGTCAAAAGTAGCTATTTTTTACATTCAAGGGCAGATAACTCCTGACTTTCTGGTCCGGTCTCACCCAAAATTGAACTCATCCAAGATCCTATGGTCACTAACATTGTGTTAAAGTTTTGTTTTGATTGATCAATAATTGTAGATGCTATAGTGTAAACAAAGTCGAAAACGGTCAAAAACGACAATTTTGTTAAATTCAAGGGCAGATAACTCCTGACTTTCTAGTCCGATCTGACCCAAAATCGAACTCATCCGATATCTTATGGTAACCAACATTGTGTCCAACCTTTGTATTGATTGGTCAAAATTTGTAGATGCTAGAGTGTAAACAATGTCAAAAGTAGCTATTTTTTACATTCAAGGGCAGATAACTCCGGACTTTCTGGTCCGATCTGACCCAAATTCGAACTCATCCGAAAGCTCATGGTTATACATGTTTTGACCAAGTTTGGTTAAGATTGGCTTATATTTGTAGATGCTAGAGTGTAAACACCAAATTGTTGACAGACGGACGGACGGACGGACATACGGACATACAGACATACGGACGGACGACGGACAAAAAGCGATCACAATAGCTCACCTTGAGCACTTCGTGCTCAGGTGAGCTAAAAACTAAATTTGTAAAAGTGATCTTTATTATGTACATATAAATAGAGCAACATATTTTGAGTTATATTTCAATACATGAAACAAAACTGACAATTTCATCCCTTAGAAAAATAAGGTCTTGTGCCAGTGATAATGTACAGAACCAGCAATGAAAGGCAATATTTTACTAAATGTGTTTCCTCTAGTGCTGATATTTGTTTGATGAAATTTTATCAAGCCAACTCCTTCAATCGGAACGTAAATGTTACAAATGAATTGTTGATAGCTGAACACTCATCGCTTCATTGTCCTCTTCTAATAGCACATTTGTCTTACTTTACACTGGTATTATAAATCCATAAACAGTAGTGCTTTGAAAAGGACAAGCCTGCTGTAGGAACCATTATTAGATCGCATGTTTAGAATGATCAGAGTAAACATATCATGCAGTAATCCAGGATCAGCATATTGTCGGTGGGCAGAGCTACAGATAATAGGGGGTGTGATGTCTTTTCAAAATGCAAAAATTAATTCATTTTTCATCAAACCCTGGGTACTCATTGGAACTGTCTAAACAAAAAGATTCAAAATGTGAGTACCCATAACATAGGGTTAGGGATGTAATAAATAAAAGAATATCTAAATCCCCTTCTTTTCTGTTGCTCATCAAAATGGACTCTACCAGTCATCTTCATCACTACTGTCGTCTGCTCGTCCGTCCTTGATAGTTTTCTTGGTTTTAACAAAGCCGAACACACTGGTATCTTGTTTCTGTTTACCGACCCTGGGTGGGTGGGATAGGTCTCCATCATATGTCAAGGCATCTGCGACTCCCAGTCTCCATTCTAACATTTCTGTCGGAAATTCATCAGTTCCACCCAAATCGTCAAAGCCAACAATGTAATCCTTTGTTTTACCGTCCATCGCAATACAAATGGTTGGTAGCACAACAATCCTTAATCTCTCAACCAAAAACTTTGCCTTCTCTGCATCTATTTTGATGAACTTTGTTTCAAAATGTTTGTGAGCTAGAATCTGCATGTGCTTGTCAACAATTTTACACCGGAAAGTACTGTCTCTATAGAAATGGCAAACAACTCTCTTGCTTTTCTTACAGGCATCAAAAAAAGCCTTTTCATCTGGGACTTCTGAATATTGACCGTGTCCATTCTGTTGCATTTCTTGTTTTTGTGTCTGAGCCTTTTTTAGAGCTTCCATACGCCTTACTTTCAGCTTTTCAAAATCGTCTTCGTCCATTTTCTCGAGACGTTCTATCTCGGCATCTACCTGCTGTTCTATCACCTGCGTGGCCTTGAGCAGGTGATCCTGCACAGCATTCTGTATGCCTGGATTATTCATCTTGATGATTTTACACTGAAAAATAAGACAAACAAAAATTAATTAACCCTTCCCAAACGAAAAAAGTAAGGGTTGTCCCATTTGGAAGCTGCAGCAGAAGACAATATGGTAATGAATGTTGCCAAAGAAAAGATTTCTGTACAAAATAGCTCTGAAAATAATTGAGGCAAAAGGATAATTATTAGCTCAACCGAACTGGAGAAACGAGAAACCGTACTAGAAGGGGATGACAATCCGGAGGGGGTTAAAAAGTTCCCCAGCAGACAAAAGGTAGACAAAAGGTAGGTAGAGAAAATGTTGATAATCAGGACAGCATTTTCTTCTTTTGTTTTAATGATTTCCCAAGCCTTTAACTTCTTTACCAACATTTGTACGCCTCATTAATTTACCTTAAATGTGTCTCACTACTAATTTAGGATTGAAATAACAAATTATGTTGTTAAGTGAGGTAAGTCTAAAGATCTTAAAATGTTGCTCCTGTTGATTTTAAACTTAGAGGATCCAGAAATGGAACGAAATTGCCAAGTATTGTGAAACCAATCGTGTAAAATATGCGAAATTAAATATAACTTGAAGCAATCTTGAGTAAAAACTGAAGATATACCTTTCAAATCTGATTCTATAGCAACTGTGACTCAGTTTTCGGCTGTCAAAATATTGCGAACATGCACGGATACGATTAATCACTAACGAAATGTCAGAGCAAATTTCATTGGTTGGCTGTAAAAATTAAACCAATTGAAACACGCGTTACTTCGCGACACCGAATGCTACACGCAAGGAAATATAATTGAGCAAACGTAAAACAAGTTATGGAACGGAAAATCACCAAATACAAAGCTCTTACTTTGTCGTTTTGTCTGATTCTTTTTATACACGTTTTCTGTTCTTTTGTATACCATTCTTACTTTCAATACTACACGTCTACTTTCTTTACCTCTCAAAGTAAGATAGGTACTAAGGTCCAGGTAATTGGGTGAGGAGCGTTGATAATAAAATAAATTATATGAGCCCCCGTTTTTTTTTTTTTGTTTTTTTTTTTTTTTTCAGGAAAACCCCTAGATTAACAGTTTGATAAAATAAATTCTTATACTATGTTTTTTCTACAAAACATGCGATATCGTGTTCTAGAAGAAACACACTAAAATATCTCATAGCCCTATATTTTTTTTTCTACAAAACTTGCGATAGCATTTGATAAACTAAGGCTTTCAACAAAAACTAGAGTTCCTCTAAAAAAAACTAGAATATCAAACTCATTTAATGTGGTTATGTAGGGACTTTCTTACGTAAACTGTTATACAAGGTTATTTTCTATATCGTGTGCACTTGGATTTCCGTACGAGAGTGTAATTTTATATGGTTTTTCAAAATGCTAACTACCTTCCAATGTTCTGAAGTCAAGCCATTTGTTATGGGTACTAATTGAAATCGCCTCGAGTACCCATACCATAGGATCTTACTGAAGGAACAAATTTAGAAAGCATATGCATGTACCCCCTGAGTGGCCTCTTACCTTTTGCTTTGATCAAGTATTTCAGAAATGAACGTTTAACAAAAAAGAATGTTTGTTTACAAAAAAAGCAAAGTTTTGTCTGAGTATTATCATATCTAATCTCCAAATGAATTTCCAACAGTGAACTTACAAAGATAAGCTCCTTCCCTTTTCCAGTATTTTGAGAATATTTGAGCATGGAAACAGTGAAATTATTGTGGAAAGCAATGTGAATACTGGAAGCGAATAAACAAGGAAACGTATTTAGAGGTAGGACCTTTCCAATCATATCAATGGCAAGGCCATGGTAATTATACAATGTCATATTTACTGTAAACTACCACTTTTTAAATAGAATTTGTCTGGTTTAGCCAAATATTTTTCTACAGACACTTTCTAAAACATCAAATACAGACAGATATATGAATTTGATTCAGAGCATAGCTTTGCAGCCAAGTGCATGCTTCAGGGTGTTGTTTCAATTGTTTTCTGTTACCATTTAACATTGTAACAGGAAGGACACAATTTGGTGACAGGAGAGACGGTAACAGGAGGGAAAATTTCACATTTTCTAACATTTTGGGGAGAATCTGACAACTTGCAAGTAAAAAGGAAAGACTTTGTGAAATGTGGCCCAGACAATGGCACACAATAATATGCGACCCGTCAAGCTAAAAGGGACCTTATCCGAACTACAAAAATACAAATATCGACAAACTTGTCAGACTCAGCACAGGTCAACCAGATCCCGTATGCGAAAAATGAACATATCGTAAGATAGGGAAAATATTCCGGGTTTAGAAAATTACATTAAAGTGAAAAGTGTCGGCCCTAGTCTGGCTGCGCGGACTGCGCAGACTGACCAGGAACGATATTTTCACACTTCCTATAGGGTTCTTTTTAGCGTGATGGATCACATAATATGAGAAACATGTCAACTTATTGCAGTTGCACATACGGTAACAGGAGGGACATGTTTAGAAGTAGATCTACTTCACATTTTCATACTTCATTAAAATGCCCCCCAAAAAATCATATTGGACAACAAAATGGTAAAAAACATCTGATGTTTATTTCTTTGAATTAGGACTATATTCTGACATCAATAATTTTGACACGCCACTTCTTTTAAATTGTAAAAAGAAATTATTGGTAGATCTAAAGTAAGGTCCCCAATTAACATAAAAGATCACTGATTAAGTAGAAAACTAATTAGATATGTAGAAATTTGCGAAAACTATTCATTCCTCGCTGTTAGAAGGTCTTGGGCGTTAGAATTTGCATTTAAAAAAGCCCTCCATCATACCACATACTTGTAGTAAATTAACAAAATAAGCTAGTTCTATAGAAGACACTGATTAACAGCTATCAGGCCCGTTTGCATCAAAATCTGGATTCAAAGTATGATATCTGGTAATAAATCAACAAAATAAGCTACTTCTACAGGCGACACTAAGTAACAGCTCCAAGGCGAATTTGCACCAAAATCTGCATGGATTCAGAGTATGATAGCTTTTAATAAATCAACAAAATAAACTAGTTCTATAGGCGATACTGGTTAACAGCTACAATGCCCGTTTGCACCGAAATCTGGAAATAGTAAATCAACAAAATAAGCTAATTCTATAGGCGACACTGATTAACAGCTCCCAGGCCCGTGTGCACCAAAATTTGGATTAAGAGTATGATATCTCGTTGTAAATCAACAAAATAAGCCAGTTCTATAGGCGACACTGATTATCAGCTCCCAGGCCCGTTTGAATCAACATCTGGATTCAGAGTATGATATCTCGAAGTAAATCAACAAAATATGCTAGTTCTAAAGGCGACACTGATAAACAACTCCCAGACCCGTTTGTACCGAATTCTGAATTCAGAGTATGATACCGGTATCTGGTAGTAATTCAACAAAAAAGCTAGTTCTATAGACGACACTGATTAACAGCTCATATGCCCGTTTGCACCAAAATTTGGATTAAGAGTATGAGATCTGGTAATAATTCACCAAAATAAGCTAGTTCTATAGGCGATACTGATTAACAGCTCCAAGGCACGTTTGTACCAAAATTTGGATTCAGAGTATGATATCTGGTAGTAAATCAACAATAAGCTTGTTCTATAGGCGACACTGATTAACAGCCGCCAGGCCTTTTGCACCAGAATCTTGACTCAGAGTTTGATATCTAAGAATAAACTAGAACTGTCGCAAAGCGGACAAATACCCCCCCCCCCTCCCCCCACTAGCGCGTTGTCACTGAAAAAGTGCTTAAGTTCAAAGTAGCATAACTCTAAAACCACTGACTGTATCAATATGAAACTTGCAGGTGCACAACTTCATATGATAGGAAACAACCTGTTAAAATTTAAGCAAAATCAGTCAAAAACCGTGGGAGGAGAAGAGGACACAAAATTATGTCTACGGACGGACAGACAGACGGAAGGACGGACGGACGGACGGACGGACAACCTGATTCCAGTATACCTCCCCCCATAACTTGGTTGTGGGGGTATAATCAACAAAATAAGCTAGTTCTATAGGCAACACCGATTAACAGCTCCCAGACCCATTTGCACCGAATTCTAAATTCAGAGCATAATATCTCGTAGCAACTAAAAAATAAGCTAATTTTATAGACGATACTGGTTAACAGCTTCCAGGCCCGTTTGTACCAAACGCTGTTCTCAGAGTATGATATCTGGTAGTAAATCAGCAAAATAAGCGAGTTATATAGGCGACACTTACTATCAGCTCAAAGGCCCGTTTGCACCAAAATCAGATTTCAAAGTATGATATCTTGTTGTAAATCAACAAGATAAGCTAGTTCTATAGGCGACAGTGATTAACAGCTCCCCGGCCCGTTTGCACCAAAATCTGGACTCAGAGTTTGATATCTGGTAATTAATCAACAAAATAAGTTATTTCTGTAGGCGACACTGATTAACAGCTCCCAGGTCCGTTTGCACCGAAATCTTGATTCAGAGTATGATATCAGTTAGTAAATCAACAAATAAGCTAGTTCTATAGGTGACACTAATTAACAGCTCCCAGGCCCGTTTGCACCAAAATTTGGACGCTGAGTTTTATACCTAATAATAAGTCAACAATATCAGATAGTTCTATAAGCGACACTAATTAACAGCTACCAGCCCCGTTAGCACCAAAATCTGGATTCAGAGCATGATATTTGGTAGTAAATCACCAAAATAAGCTAGATCAATAGGCGACACTGATTAAGAGCCCCAAGTACCGTTTGTTGCAAAATTTGGATTCAGAGTGTGATATCTGGTGGTAATTCAACAAAATAAGCCAGTTCTACAGGCGACACTGATTAACAGCTGTCAGGCCCATTTGTACCAGAATCTGGACTCAAAGTTTGATATCTGTAATAAATCGACAAAATAAGCTAGTTCTTTAGGCGACACCGATTAACAGCTCCAAGGCCCGTTTGGATCAAAATCTGGATTCAGAGTATGATATTTCGTAGTAACTGAACAAAATATTATTAAGCTAGTTCTATTTAAGGCGACACTGATTAACAACTCCCAGACCCGTTTGCACCGAATTCTAAATTCAGAGTATGATATCTCGTAGCAACTCAACAAAATAAGCTAATTCTACAGACGATACTGGTTAACAGATTCCAGGCCCGTGTGCACCAAAATCTATATTCGGAGTATGATATCTGGTAGAAAATCAACAAAATAAGCTAGTTCTATAGACGACACTGATTAACAACCCCCATGCCCGTTTGCACCAAAATCTGGATTCAGAATATGATATCATTCTAGTAGTAAATTAACAAAATAAGCTAGTTCTATATGCGATGCTAATTAACATCTCCCAGGCCCGTTAAAGGGGGAATGGCACTTAAAATCATGCAAATTTTTCGAGAACTTCGTACAGAATAAATATGTATTATGAAAATATGGCCTTTAAATTACATCTATGCCAAATCTTAGCTTTCTATCTTGTGTATTGGCTAGGATGTCGACGGATTTAAACCCCATATGTTCCATTATTGTAAATATTGTCCCCGGGACAAAAAATCATGCGGTTTTAAATCCGTCGACATCTAAGCCAATACACAAGGTAGAAAGCTAAGATTTGGCATATATGCAATTTAAAGACCATATTTTAATAATATATATTTATTTTTTTGTACTAAGTTCTCGGAAAATTTGCAAGATATTAAGTGTTATTCCCCCTTTAACAGTACAATCCTGATTCAGAGTATGATATCTAGTAGTAAATTAACAAAATGAGGTAGTTTCATAGGCGACGCTGATTAACAGCTCCCACAGACCCGTTCGCACAAAATCTGGATTTAGATTATGATATCATGGATTATGATATCATGTAGTAAATAAACAAAATACGCTAGTTCTAAAGGCTATACTTATTAACAGCTCCCAGGCCCGTTTGGGCTGCGCCATTAGCGTAGTTGGTTGCATATCTGCCTCTCACTCGAGAGGTCCCGGGTTCGATACCGACCGCGGCTAAAAGCCTTTCTGACAAAATGGTCACCCTCTAATGGGTTTGAAATCGTTGACCTATGTGGGCGAGCTGCAGGCCCGGTTAGGGTGTTGTGGTAGTACTGGTATGAGACACGAAAGGAATCCATGGTTAGGTGCTTCAGCCGCGCCATGTGACCATAGCAGTTGAAAACAGCGTAAAACCCCAACAAACCAAACTAGGCCAGTTTGCAAAATTCTGGATTCAGAGTATGATATTAAATATGTAGTAAATCAACAAAATAACAGCTCCTATGCCCATTGGCAAAACAAATCTGGACTCAGAGTATGATATCTGGTAGTAAATTAACAAAATAAGCTAGTTCTATATGCGACACTGATTTACAGCTCCTATGACCGTTGGCACCAAAATCTGGATTCAGAGTATGATATCTGGTAGTAAATCAACAAAATCAGCTAGTTCTATAATTATGCGACACTGATTTACAGCTCCCATGCCAGTTAGCACCAAAATCAGGATTCAGAGCATGATATCTGGTAGTAAATCAACACAATAAATTATTTCTATAGGCGACACTGATTTCAGGCCCGTTTGCACCAAAATCTGGATTCAGAGTATGACACCTGGAAGTAACGTAACAAAGTAAGCTAGTTCTATGGGCGATACTGATCAACAGCTACGAGGCCCGTTTGCACCAAAATCTGGATTCAGAGTATGATATCTCGTAGTAAAGCAAGAAAATAAGCTAGTTCTATACATGTATGTGACACTGATTAATAGCTCCCAGACATGTTTGCCCCAAAATCTGGATTCAGAGTATGATATGTGGTAGTAAATCCATAAAATAAGCTAGTTGTATAGGCAACACTGATTTACAGCTCCAAATTCCGTTTCCACACAATCTGGATTCAGATTATGATTTCTGGTAGTAAATCAACAAAATAAGCTAGTTCTATAGGCAACACTAATTAAGAGCTCCCAGGCCAATTTGCATTAAAATCTAAATTCGGAGTATGATATCTGATAGCAAATCAACAAAAAAGCTAGTTCTATTTGCAACACTGATAACCAGCTCCCATGCCCATTTGCTCCAAAATCTGGACTCAGAGTATGATATCTGGTAGTAAATCAACAAAATAAGCTGGTTCTATAGGAAACACAATAATTAGCAGCCCCCAATTCTGTTTCCACACAATATGGATTCAGATTATGATTTCTGGTAGTCAATCAACAAAATAAGCTACTTCTATATGCTCTACTGATTAACAGCTCCTACAACCGTTTGCACCAAATCTGGACTCAGATTATGCTATTTAATGGTAAATCAACCGAAATAAGCTAGTTATATAGGCGACACTGATTAACAGCTCTCAGGCCCGTTTGCACCAAAATCTGTATTTATATTATGATATATGGTAGTAAACCAACAAAATAAGCTATATGTAGTTGTATAGGCGACACTCATTAAAGGCTCCGAGGCCAGTTTGCACCAAAATCTGGATTCAGAGTATGATTTCTGTTAGCCAATCATCAAAATAACCTATTTCGATAGGCGACACTATTTTAACAGCTCCAACATCTGGATTCAGAGTATGATATCTGAAAGTAAATCAACAAACTAAGCTAGTTCTATAGGCGACACTGGTTAACAGCCCCGAGGCCCGTTTGCACATGTATAAACGTGACTTTGGAGTATGATATCTTGTAGTAAATAAACAGAATAAGCTAGTTCTATAGGCGACACTGATTAAAGTTCCCAGGCCCATTTGCTTCAAAATCTGGATTCAGAGTATATTTTCTTGTAGTAAATCAGCTCGATGAGCTAGTTTTATAGGCGACACTGATAAACAGCTCCCAGGCCCGTTTGCATCACAATCTGGATTCAGAGTATGATATTTGCAGTAAATTACCAAACTAAACTAATTCTACAGGAGAGACCGATTAGCAGCTCTTAGGCTCGTTTGCATCTAAATCTGGATTCAGAGTATGATATCTGATGGTAAATCAACAGAATAAGCTCCGAGGCCCGTTTAAACAAAAAGGTGACTTTGGAGTATGATATCTTGTAGTAAATAAACAAAATAAGCTATTTCTATAGGCGACACTGATTAACAACTCCCATGCCCGTTTGCACCAAAGTCTTGGATCAGAGTATGATATCTGGTAATTAATCAACTAAATATGCTAGTTCTATAGGCGACACTGATAAACAGCTCCTAGGCCCATTTGCACCAAAATCTGGAATCAAGAGTATGCTATCTGGTAGGAACACACCAAAATAAGCTAGTTCTATAGGCGACACTGATTAACAGCTCCCAGGCCCGTTTGCACCAAAATTTTAACTCAGAGTATAAAATATCACAGTAAATCAAGAAAATAAGCTAGTTCTGTAGGCAGCACTAATAAACAACTCCCAGGCCGATCTGCACCAAAATCTGGATTCAGAGTATGATATCTAGTAGTTTATCAATTAAAGAAGCTTGTTCTATAGGCGACACTCATTAATAGCTCAAAGGTCCGTTTGTATAAAATTGTGGATTCAGAGTATGATATGTGGTAGTAAATCAACAAAATAAGCTAGTTCTTTAGGCGACACTTATTAACAGCTCCCAGGCCCGTTTGTACCAAAAGCTGTTCTCAGATTGTGATATCTGGTAGTAAATCAACAAAATAAGCTAGTTCTATAGGCGACAATGATTAATTGCTCCCAAGCCCGTTCGCACCAAAAAGGATTAAAAGTATGATGTCTGGTAGTAAATCAACAAAGTAAGCTAGTTCTATAGGAGACAGTGATTAACAGCTCTGAGGGCCGTTTGCACCAAAATCTAGACTCAGAGTATGATATCTGGTAGTAAATCAACAAATAAGCTAGTTCTATAGGCGACACTGATTAACAGCTCCCAGTTCCGTTTTCACCAAAATCTGCACTCAGAGCTTGATATCATGTGATAAATTAACAAAATAAGCTAGCTTTATAGGCGACACTGATGAACATCTTCCAGACCCGTTTGCACCAAAATCTTGATTCAGAGTATGATATCTCGTAGTAAATCAACAAAATAAGCGAGTTCTGTAGGCGGCACTGATTAACAGCGTCCAGGCCCGTTTGCACCAAAATCTGGATTCAGAGTATGATATCTCGTAGTAAATCAACAAAATAAGCTAGTTCTATAGGCGACACTGAATTAACAGCTCCCATGTCCGTTTGCACCGAATTCTGAATTCAGAGTATGATAATTATCTCGTAGTAAATCAACAAGATAAGCTAGATCTAGTTCTACAGACGACACTGTTTAACAGGTACCAGGCCCGTTTGTACCAAAAGCTGTTCTCAGAGTTTGATATCTGGTAGTAAATCAGCAAAATAATTTATTTCTATAGGTGACACTGATAAACAGCTCCCAGGCTCATTTGCACCAAAATATAGATTTACGGGATGGTAGTAAATCAACAAATAAGCTATATAGTTCTATAGGCGACGCTGATTAACAGCTCCCAGGCCCGTTTGCATCAAAGTCTGGATTCTGGGTATGATATCCGGTAGAAATCAACAAAATAAGCTAGTTTTATAGGCGACACTGATTAACAGCCCCAAGGCCCGTTTGCATCAAAATCAGGTTTCAAAGTATGATATCTTTTAGATGTAATGTCCGAATTGGAAAAAGACAGGACTAGATCTACTAAACACAGAATATACCCTGCACATTGCACACCTCTAAATCGAATTTAGATCAATTGTGGAATTTATAGTAAACAGAAGTATAGGCTAAAGATACACAATTATGATTCAGTATGTACAGTAGGGTCAATTCGGGTAAATACGGACGCTATTTACACTTCGGTGATTCGCTAGGCCGTGTGCTTTACCTGCTGGTCCCACAAGACCGGGTACCAGTTTTTTGGGTCGGTCAATATCTTGTCTTGACGCTGGTGATCGCGGAAAGACGCTATATTGACGGAAACTTATAAAAAACGGCAAAAATGTGCATGATGTAAAATCGGGTAAATACGGACGAGGTAGGGAAAGTGCGGACATAGGGTGAGAAAACACGGACACTATATAAAACTATATAAAACAGATAGGGATAATACGGACAGATAATTGTTGTTAGAAACATGATTTTTCGGGTAAATACGGACGTTTTTGACACGTCGGCGATTCATTTAGCAGCTTTCCTCACTTGCTCGTCCCGTAAGACTGGGTCATATTACTTCACCCACAATTACCGTCGCGTTCACAAAATATCTGCTCCACCCGTACGAAAGGCCATTGCAAAAATGGAGTCCGTATTTTCCCTACCCTAGCAAAATAGGTGGTAAAATACGGACAATTAATATTTTGGCTTGTTTTTCAAAATTCATCATTTTCTCAGGGTAAACAACTGTATAGGGTCAAATCTGAATGATTTATGATTTGTTTAAAACAAAATCAGCATCAAAGAAGTCAGTAATACTACCTTTATTCATGTAATGATTTTTATGTTTTGAGTGCTCCCGCAGTTTCAAGTCTCGTCAGAAAATGTAGGAAAACAGGGGATGCTCCGAATGAACGAAAAATTACGTCGTTTCAAACAATTAATAACGATTGCTTTACAAACTAAAGAGTTATAGAATGGTTAAAATTTAAACATAATCGGTCCGTTTTTATGCCTCTACGGTAGAAAATCCTGATATAGACGCTCAAAGTGAGATGTCCGTATTACCCGCCTGTCCGTATTTACCCGAACTGACCCTATACTTAATTCGATTTAACTTGAAGTGCTTCCAAAAACGAAATGGAACAAATTCCTTATTCTTGTACATCGAAATCAAGTACGCTCCAAGTGACATCACGCAGCACGTGATTTCGTCTGCAAACGGACGCCATGACTTACATGCTTCACAAAGTCAGTTTTCAAGCGAGCACGGGTTTCCGGTTATAATGGCCGCGATCGAAGGTGAGGCATGGCTGCAATCGGTAAGTTTAGTTTCAGTTTCATTGTTTCATAGTCTAGATGCTGCCTTGTTGGAGGTCGAATCAAAAGTTCAAGGTCAAAACAGTTTAGCCTTTAGACTTTAGTAGGCCTATTCCGTTACAAACTTTGAACGATTTCGATTTATATTCTAGATCTAGATGATAAGATCTCTACTTCTATTTGATAAAAAAGACAAATTCTAGAAACGTGTCATTTATTGCATTTGAGCTATTTCCCTTTGACTACAAATAGAACACCCCCATGTTGGCCATGATCAATAAAATTTCAGAGGTCAAGGCAACTTTAGTTTTAGGATATTCATTTAGATCTAGATCTATAGGGTTTGCTTAATAAAGATCTTTAATTGAAAAATATTGAAAGAAAAGTAGAAAATGAATAATTTCACCTTTTGTTGTTTCACAATCTTGTGAGTTAGAGCGAGTGCACCTATTACCGAACACCTAAGCCGTAATTTTGATTGTTCGCTAATACAACCACCCCCACTGAATGTTTTGTCGCCTATGGCAACGTCTGTATTTATGACGTTATTTTATCGTATATTGGGACAGATATTTGTTGAATTATGGGAGATATTTGCTGCGGAAGTCCCGGCCTATACGATTGCAATTCCGAATGGTGGTCGTAAATCTGGATTCAAGTGGTTTTAATTCCGAGCAGTTAAGATTTTTTTAAAAAAAGAACAAGGAAAGACATACAAACAACTTTCTTTTCAAATGAAACTCAAATTCTGTCTTCTGGTAGATCTAATTTCGAGCGGAAATAATGTGATTTTGTTAGAATATTTTTTTTACTTTTGTCCACTAATATGCCCGGTTTGATTTCAATCTTAGTAAAAATTATAATAAAAATATAGATCTATATCTTTTTTCTGTCCATGATAAACTGTAATAGAGTAAGTTCACCGTTTATCGACACCTTAAGCTTTCACGTTTATTATTATGACTCGTAGATATCATTCATATGATTTCTTGCAAGATTCATGTAACGGCACTTTTCATTGGTCATTTCTTCGTATTGTATATGTATTTTGCACTTTTCAGCCAATAAAATTCGTGATTACAATGTAGGCGGTGAAACAGTAAAATTTTCCACATTGCCCTTTTATCGACACCCTCTCTCCCTATTATCGACACCCAATTTATTTCTTTAGAAAATAAGGACTTTACTTGTTTTGTGTAACCATTTCCAAGGCACGACCCAGCTTTGACATTGCTGCTTAAATTTGCTGCGGAAAACATTGAGAGAAAAGAGGGAATTGTTCATAATCGTTAATTTCTCCTTTCCTTCTCCCTAAATAATTTTAATGTTATGATATTAACGTCTTTCACTTGTGACACCAATTGAAAATATTTTCTCGTCTGCAACTCCATTCAAAAAGTCTACTCTAAAACTGCGATGTCTTGGGTGGGATTTATTTGATTTGTAAATGCGAAGTGTGGAGAAAACTTAGCTTGTTAACACATTTGTGAAAAAGACCCCAGTAGCATGAGGTAACTTATGTAGAAAAAGGATAAACCATTCAACATCATAAGAATATCCGGTTAAATGATTTGTTTTTATGCTCCCCGAAAAAATTTCGGGGGAGCATATAGTCGCCACGCTGTCCGTCCGTCCGTCCGTCCGTCCGTGTGTCCGTCCGTCCGTCCACAGCCATATCTCAGCAACCCTTGGAACAAATTCAATGAAACTTCACATGTGAACTCCCAGGGTCAATACCTAGAGACTTTTTTTCCGTTTGTAAATTTAAGGCTGCGTCATGGAAAAAGGGGCCTTAGTGTAAAAATTAGTTTTTCTCTTATTTCTCTTCATCTAATGGGCAGAATGTAATGAAATTTTGTGCTCATGTAATAAACAGGATGTTCTAGACCATATTCTATAAATAATGTGTGTACAAAAAAGCTGTCATGGGAAAAGGGGGCTTAATGTATGATAGTTTTTATTTTGTGACAAACACTTATTCGGGGAGCATAATCCGTCTGTGACGGCTCTTGTTTAAACCATGCAATCATACAAAATGCGACTATCCACCATGATGGGCACAAAAAAAATGAAAGTGTTGGCTCTGTAAATGTGATAGGCCTACCTTGTCACTTAATTATTCCAATTAATGATTTAATTTATCCACAACCCTATTCAATTAAACTTTATCTGCACACCATAAACATTAAACAAGTGTGCCTCTAAAAAGCGTGTATTTTGTGAAGAATGTGTAAAGCATTGAATAGCAGGTGTTGGCGGCTTTGTTTGATGTTCACAAAGTTCCCCAAACAGTGTGTGGTGTGACGAATATATGACGTCATTTTGTTCCGACAAAGGAATAAATCAGCGCCCGGACTTGCCTGTCAATCAGTCATATTCATCATGGATGGGTGGAGACTGATAAACTGTTTAAGCCAATAAATTCGGCGGTTGTATGGCATAGATAACTCTGTATGTAAGACCATCGTAAATAAAGGGATACTTTTCCCCGAGTGTTTTGGTGACTAACCAATGAATTTCTACCCTTTCAAACTAAGTAACATCGGTCAAATTATTCCCCTCTGCACTAAGTTTTAGGCTGTAGCATAAGTTTAAACTAGTGTGATCTTTGTGATGGATTAAAGGATGTTTCTAACAAAGTAAGACTCGTCATTTTTATTCATGTATGTTAATCTTCAGTTGGGAATTTGAGTGAATATGAAATATGATTTTCAGATGACAGTTTTAAATACGTGTTTGTCCTATTTTACATTGAAATGGTAGGTTAAGGCATTAACATCACTTCTACTTTTCAACATTAAGGTACGGCTAGATGCGATGTCTTAGCCACAAACTTGATGATTGGTAATGGTTGGTATTGGGAACCCAGCTTTTGGTTGCATTATTGCAACTAGGGTAGCGGCCAGATCGTAGCCTAGATCTGGTGACGAAAGACCTCCCAATTGAAATAATTACTAATACAATTAACTACCATTTACAACAAGTACAAATTATCAGATATTCCTGTAGTCTAAGTAAACTACAGCCTCAGAATTTCCTTTTTAGAAGCACTTTTTCAGTGGGTGTCGATATTAGGGAAACCATGACTAATTTTTCCTAATTATCGACACCCATAGTTTTTTACAGAAATTGAAAGGCAATACACATTTAACAGTTTAAAATGTAAAGGATAACATATTCCAAGCTAAATAAATGGTATATGCAGGGAAAATATGCCAGATAAAAGTTAAGAATTTTCAAGAAAAAAAATCAACCAGCCTTATCTTGGATGTTAAGACTGACCCAAATTTAGGATGATCCTGAAAAACATGGACAAGAATGTGGCCTACAAACTCCAAAATTGCGTCTTTTAGCGATGACATCGCAAATAATGATATTTTCATATCAGGAGCGAGCCTGGAATTGTATTTATGATAAAATCGTGGGGGTGTCGATAAATGGACAGTGTCGACATTAGGTGAACTTACTCTATCCGATTTTATATGACTAGTATCTCGAAATTTCATGATAGATTTGCTTTGACACTTTTCACGAATGTTTTAGCTCTGATAAAGAATTGATTAGAGATATTGGCACTTAGCAAAAATCAGACATTAAACCGGCACTTTAGTAGACCATTCAATGTGTAGAATAATGTATCTAGATCTAAATAACATGCATTCTGATCATGAGGGCTTGTAGACAAATGTAAGGAAAATATATGATAACAAAGTCATGTGATTATCGCCCATGGAAAAAGGTATTTAATCTATTATCTAGATATTAAACTGCTCTTATCAAATGTTAATATATCTTAATCTAGATGAAACAAAAGACTCAAAATTAAGTCAACAATATTTACATTCAAAGGGAAGTTCATCGCATATCATTTGAGTTTCTAGATCTGCACATGAAGCGTGAAATCTTTTAAAGCAATTGACACATTCTATGTAATTGTCATAATCTAGTTCACATGCATAGCATTTGCCAGCCTCAACAGTAACTTCATCGTCAGACGATGCATCAATATCTCTAAAAATGGAATCCACTAACTCCTGGCGTCGTCTCCTTTTTTCTAATGCTGCTTCTCTTTTTTTCTTCTCTCTTTCTTATTTTTTCTTTGCCTGTAATTCCCGTTTAAGTTTGAGCTCTTCTTCTTTCTTTAGTTTCTTTTCCTCTCTAGCCTTTTTTCTTTCCATTTTTTCTTGCTCTTCTTTTTCCAATTTCTCTTTCCTCTCTTGCAATAATGACCTGTACTTAGAGCCCGTAATTGCCTTGGGCATAATCATTCGTTTAGCTTTAGGTTTGTCAGTATTTGACTTTGGCAAAGACAAAAACTTTGAGAAAGGGGATTGCTTATTAGAGTTAGGATGTTTAAAAGTATCTGGAGAAGTGGCCATATTTGCAACTTTGACCTGTGGCTCGGTAATAATTGTGTTATGTGGATTAGATGGTGATGCAATTACATCAGACACATACAAACCGGCAGGAGTTTGTGCTGTAGATGGACCTTGAACTATAAGGGCTGGTGTTATCAACGGAACCGATTGGGATGTGACTTGATCAGCCTCAGATTGGATTTGGGCTGTAGTTGAAACACCTTGGGTAACGGCTACCGGGAGCTTAGGTGGGATAGGGGCTACTTGCGGTGGAGTATGTTGGATTTGGACTAAAGACAGACTAGGTAAGGCTGTTGCTACAGACATGCTGGACGGTATTGGAACAATGGGTGGATTTACTGGGGATAGTACCATAGATTGACTACTAGGTGTTGGGACAATTGATGCGATTGGTGGGGTTGCGGCTCTAGCCTGACTAGGTGACAAACTTGGTGGGGCATTGTCTTCAGAAGGGTTTGGTGGGGTCGATGCTGTAGCTGAAATGTCTGGCATTGAGTCATTAGAAAGATTATAAGGATCATTTATTTGATCATTAGACTGGGCAGACGGTAGTGTAATTGCCAGCTCATTCGTTTGCTTTGGGGATTGAGAAGAGTCACTCACTAGTTTGGGTTTTGCAAATAATTGACTTGGATCAAGTTTGACTGAATCAACAACAACATTGGGACTGAATGGGAATAACCCTGCATCTCTGAAACCTTTCACAGCGGCGTCAACAATTGCACTTGCTTCCCAAGCAGACTTGAGTACCCTGGCAAATGTCTGTTTTGTAACAAACTCGCCAATGTGCTCAGCCTGCCAGTTACGGACAGATTGCCTCCATGCGGCCTTCAACGACCCAAAGAAGCGCAAATCAAGAGGTTGGATAATGTGAGAAGAATGTTCCAATAAGCAATACAGTTCAATACCATTCTCAAGACATGTGTCAGATGCTTCCATTGTAACATGTGTTTTGTGGCCATCTATGAATAATATAAGTGGTTTTTTGACCTGTCGATCGTCTACAGCTGGTATAAAAACGTTCTTTAACCACCCAATAAAAACCTCACTGTCCATCCACCCGTTTTCTGATCTGCCAAAAGCAGCCTCCTCAAAGCCATCTAAGGGGTTGTACGAAAATCTTTGGCCTGGATATATGATCATTGGGGGTATGAAGTGGCCAGATGCACTGGCGGCTGCCATTACTGTCATCTGTGATTTGTCTGAGTTTCCAAAATGATATACAACAGGTGCACCCTTACCACCGACAACTTTGCTGTTTTTGTGTGGACAAAGGGAAAACCCAGTCTGGTCAGCATTATAAAGCCTTGAGGGATCAAGCAATATATTTTTGTCTTTAACTTCATCAGTCACATATAATCTCAGGTCTGAAAACCAATTTAAGAGTTTTTCTTTGTTTATTACGGCACGTTCTTTGCCTAACTGAACAGTAGTACGAAAAGTTAATTCCGGGTGCCTTTCAAAAAAGCCACGAAGCCATTGACGACCGGGTTTATAATCAACAAAGGGATTGGCGTGCCCGTCTTCGTCAATAATCTTCTTAACAATATGAGCCAACTCTTGGCGAGTTCTGCCGTATCAGATCCTACTCATGTGCAGGACCCAATCAGCAATGCGTTTTTCCTCTTGAGGGGTTAAAACAGTTTTAACACCAATGTGTGTTGAAGAATATTTCTTTTTGATACGGTCATGCAGGGTTGTTTTCGGGATTTTGTAACGCCTAGCTGCCTCGCCCAGACTTAAACCCCCGCTTTTGACAACATTTGCTGCCTGGTCAACAAGCTCTTGGTCATACTTTCTCCGCTTCGCAGCTACCTGTCGGCTCATACCTAATGGAAAATAAAGGAAAAGTATGAGTTCAGGCTTAAAATATAAAAGATTATATATTTGTTGTCTTAAATTATGAATAAATCGGTATTCAGTGAGCAGAACTAGCATTTAGAAAAAATGGTTCGGAAATGACCATCACGTGGCCTTACAACACATTGTAGTTTGGTAACTCAACATTTATTTATTAATAAAAACTACTGGGAAAGGGAAAAGTATATGGCTGTTGTTAACAAGAAACTTAAGAAACATCTGGGGTAAAAGTGTTTCATGCGTAATTTTACTTACCTATCAGTGTTGAATTTAAACTTTTTTGTTTATTTCGTCGATCTACAGCGTGACTGCATCCAAAATGGCGGAAACAGAAAGGAGGACACATGACGTCATGAATATGACGTTGTCATGTCATATGAAAGCATATTTATGATGTTATGAGATGCCAAAAATATTGTTCGGATTTAAATGCTGTTCGGAATTATGTTCACCCGCTCTAAGATGACAAAGTAAATCTGTAATCTTAGAAACATTATCGTGCTGGGATCTGGGAAAGGGTATACATGTACAAGGGCGGATCTAGGGGTGGGGTCAGGGGGTCATGAACCCCCCGGGATTTGGCCGAAAATTGAATTTTGACTATATAACTTCTTATTAAATGCTATCATTTGGGCTTTAACCCCCCTGGAAAAAAATCCTGGATCCACCCTTGCATGTATGACATTTAAGAACAACACGGATCTAGATCAGTCTATCCATAGATCTATACTAGAATCTAGGCATGTAACGATGGATCGGTATATCGGTGCATTGCGATAGAGACTGCTCCAATAGTGATGCATCAATTATAAAATGCACTTTCGATAACTATCGCCAATAGATGTTGTGCTCACAGGGAACCTGAACCATTTCAGGTCCTCTGTGACTCTGTCATCACAATTTCTCACCAAAAACCTTGAGCATTGCCGCTGTGTGTTTTTATCATTTTATCTTTTCACCGTTCTTATAACCAATTCATTTTCATTCAATTTTAGGCGGTATTCAAAGCGTATAATTTTGGTTTCTGTCCTTGCAAGTGCTTTGACATTATGTCATCTAATCTCCTCCTTCAATTAGCTTTAGAATCATAGAATGTGTAGGCATTTATAGGTTAACAATAAAAAGTAAGATGGCAACCAACCTTGCCACAGTCCTTATATGAAAAATAAGCTGATTAAACATGGCGGCTGAATTTCTTAACAAAAGTTATCACCTCTGCAAAACAAAATTGTTCCAATAGTGATGCATCAATTATAAAATTCACTTTCGATTACTATCGCCAATAGATGTTGTGCTCACAGGGAACCTGAACCATTTCAGGTCCTCTGTGACTCTGTCATCACAATTTCTCACCAAAAACCTTGAGCATTGCCGCTGTGTGTTTTTATCAATTTATCTTTTCACCGTTCTTTAACCCTTTCCCAAACGACAAAATTTTAGGGTGTTCCTCTTCAAGAACTGCCACAAATGACAAAATAGATGGTATTAAATATGGGATTTTTGTAAAATATGGCGTAGAAAATATTGAGACAAAAGGAGAAACTGCTGGCTATCAGCAGTTTTCCAAAGGTTTTTCTTTTAGGGACGTCAAAACCAGGTCTTGTGTGGGAAAGGGTTAAACCAATTCATTATCATTCACCATCATCATCTTTTAACCCTTTCCCTAATGTCAAAATTTTAGGGTGTTCTGAATTGAAAGATGCTGTAGACGACAAAATTTAGAAAGAAAACTATTGGATTTGTGTAAAATGAAGAATAGAAAATATTTAGGCAAAAGGAGAAACTGCTGGTTATCAGCAGTTTCTTCTTTTGTCTCAATGTTTTCCCAAGCCATTTCTATAGGGACGTCAAAACCATGTCTGGAAAACAGTTAATGGCTCTTATCTTTTGCTCAATCTTTTAATTTGGCACAGACACGCAACTGCTCGAAGTTACCCGTGAGGGTGTGCAGCAGCTTAGATCTATAGATAGACTAGCGCTCTCTCATCTCTCCACACATGCTTGACGCAAGCAAGACCTCGTTTTCATGTCACCAATAGAAAATCCCCGAGAAAACATTGAGGCAAAAGAAAAAAATGTTGATACTCAGGATTTTCTTTTTTAGTCTCAATATTTTCTGTGTCATATTTAACACAAATCCTATCTTTGTCAACTTCCATTTTATAGTCTACAGTAGCTTTTGAATAAGACCCTAAAATGCCATATGTGCAAGAATTAACCCTTTCCCAAATGGCAAAAGTTTAGGGTGGTTCAAATTGATTAAGATAAAAATTTGTATACAATATAGCACGGAAAATATTGAGGCAAAGGGAGAAATTGCTGATCATCAGCAATTTCTTCTTTTGTCTCAATGTTTTCACAAGCCTTTTTCTATTAGGGACATCAAAACCAGGTCTTGCATGTTTGGGAAAGGGTTAATTGCTGTAATTGAGCAGTATGGATTCTGATTAGACTGTACATAATGTGCTGCACAGAGCTAAGACTGTTATTGTTCATCAAACCCTATGTCGTTGGTACTCATTGAAATCGTCTCATTGAGACAATTTAATTTTTTAACCCTTTCCCAAACAAGACCTGGTTTTCACGTCCCTAATAGAAAAGGCTAGGGAAAACATTGAGAAAAAAGAAGAAACTGCTGATAACCATTAGTTTCTCCTTTTGCCTCAATATTTTCTGTGCTACAATTTGCACAATTTCAATCTTTTTCAACATCTATTTTGTCGTCTGTAGCAGCTTTGAATTTGGACCACCCCAAATTTTTGTTGTTTGGGAAAGGGTTAAATGAGTACCCACAACATAGTGTTTGGAATTGAACTTTTTAGTTAGAATCAGTCATCACCGGGACCACTTATCTTTAGCTCTGTGTGCAGGCTGATCTGGACACATTACTCTCTCAAAGGCCTTAAGTAAGAATCCCCTTACTGTGGCCATTCTGAGGTTCATAAAACATCGGATTTTTTAGTGCAGCATCGTTATGTATCCGAACTTATTTGGGTGTGATCGTAAACATAAATTTTGGCGAATGTTTTTTGACGTCGCCCGAATAATTCCGACTGAACGCGAATCTCATTAGGGATAGACTACCTTAATGTTAAGGACCTATTTTCCAGACTGCGGCTCATATATTTTCTGTTATCATATTTTTTATCTCATAAATTTATCAAAACTACGGATATCAGTGGCAGAGATTATCACTGACATTATCTCTAGTAGATTTCAGGGCTTTAAGTTAATAGTTTGACCTAGTTCTAAGAACTTCATTCATTCATTGATAAATATGTTTTGGCCAATTTAACCCTTTCCTGAATTTATCCCTCTTCAAAACAATACTTGGTTTTGATGTCTGTAATATATATAGAAAAGGCTTTCCAGAACATGGAGATAAAAAAAAATGAAATGCTATAAATCATAATAACATTATATTTCTTGAGCTTTATTGATTTAAGTTAACAATTCCTTCATTGATAATCATGCACATTTCGCTTGTCTGCAGTGGCTCTCCAGGCAGTCTGAATTTTGCAGTTTGTGAAAGAGTTAACAAAGAGGAGTCCAAAATAATAATCTTGAATCTTCCAATCCGCATCATCTTAACCCATTACCACATGGTGACGCCTTTTGATGCCCCACAAGTTAAAGTCTGTGGAAAACATTGTGGAAAATTAAGGAATTGCTTGTAACAAGCAATTCCTTCATTTCCCACAATATTTCCTACTCAGAGAGACAAACAAAATGAAAAATTCAATTCACTTGAAATTGTCGTCTGCAACATCTTTGAATTTGGACAAGTCTAAAATTTTGCCCTCTGGTAATAAGGTTTAACCCTTTTCCAGACTGCAAAAATTTAGACAGCACCTATTGGAACGCTGCTGCAAATAACAAAATTGATATTGATAAAGATGGTGGATTTATTTGTGTACAATATAGCATAGAACATATTCAGGCAAAAGTAGAAAATGCTGATGATCATTCTCTTCTTTTGCCTCAATGTTTTCCCAGGCCTTTTCTACTATGGACAACCAAGTCTTGTTCGGGAAAAATATTATAAAAGAAGCAAGAGGTTTATTGCAGTATAGTAGTTACAAGATTTAGGGTAGGTAGACACTAGTTAATTAAATTTGCAGATGTTAATTAAGCACACCTGCTTATGACATTAGAATTATCGTTATATATAATAGTAGATGATTGCTGTGAGCCTATAATGCAAGGGGCGGGAATAATTGACCAAACGCCAATCGATAGATCGCTCCGCCCCCAAAATCACGTGACGTATCGATTCGGAATCTAGGACAACGAACACATGGCGGATGTAAACAAGCTGAAGGATTTACCGGCCGGTATCGGTACATGTCAGCTATTTGTGCTAATATCGACGATGCTACGACAACGCTGATAGGGAAGGAAGTTTTCAAAAGAAAACTACGTTGATGGGGTTAAATTTCGAAGAAAAAATAACAACAACATCGCTATAAAGGCGAGTGTTTGTCGAAGCAGGATACGGAATGCAGATCAACACAAAGTTGGTTGACGCACAAAAGAAAGCTGTTGCAGAAGCTTTCTTTGGCTGCAAGGGTTGGTATTTTTAATTTCAAATAAATGAAAATTTTCCCTGAGCTTCGTCCCAACATTAAGGACGTTTACCACGCATACATTTGTTTTGCAAGTGTACCTTTGTTCGGCAGTAAAGAAATTCGGACATCAATGTCTTCTTCCTCCATTATGTAGACTCTATATGTATTTGTGTAAGGAATCAGTGAAGCGTAAACTTCCTATTACAGGCCCGTAGGAAGCAATTTCGTATGGGGGAGGGGGCTAAAGCCCTTGTCCTGAATATTGGAGAGCTAATTTGGATTTTCCCAAAATTTTCAGTGTAAAATTAAGAAAATTTGGCATTTTTGGCCAACTTTGGGGGGGCGGGGGGGGGGCTTAGCCCCTCCTCCCTGTTCCTACGGGCCTGTATTATATTATAAACTAAGCATGTCATTTAATTCTTTCGCAAACAATGACACATTTTGACACTCTTAACAAGATTTGTGAAAACATTCAGACAAAAGAAGAAAATCCTTTCCTCAAAAGCAAAACTTTTGGATGTGCCAGTATGATAAGTTGCTCATTATCAACAGTTTCTTCATCAGTATATTTTTCCCAATCCTGTTGTATTGTTGGTCATGTTTGGGAAATGGTTAAAAAGTACAGCCCCATTCATCTTCACAGCAATTTCCAGAACTATCTTTTGGCCTGGTTGGGGGTGAAGGGGTAGGGTAACTGGTACAAATGTTTTTATTGTCCAAATAGAAAAGATCGAGGAAAACAATAAGGCAAAAGAAAATGCTGGTAACCAGCAATTTCTTCATTTGTCTTAATGCATTTTACTTTTATTGATTATAAATATATTGTCATATGCAACAATTTTCAAATTGAACCAGTCTGAAATTATGATTTTTGAGAAAGGTTTAATTCACTTGACCCACAAAGTCCAGTCACAGAAAACAACTCATGCACAAAGTCCTACACAACAGTGAGATAAACCAAGGGGGTCAAGGATCAAACCAGAACCTGTTTCAACAATGGTAATTGCAAAACCTGGTACCCTGAGGCCTGAACAGGAAGAGGTTTTGTTGGAAATGAAACTTTTTATTCAATACTGTTGCAACTAATTCAATATATACAAAACAAGCAATATTTTTTCATTTTTAATACATGTAGGTTTTGACAGTAACATAGACACACAGACAACATAGACACTATGAGGATTTTCTTCTGTTGGCGCCATTCTGTTCAGACTCCCCAGTGAAAATGTAATTGAAATTTCACTGAAATTTCACCAAATTTCAGTGAAATTTCAGTGAAATGCTTAAATATCGCTGAATCTCAGCAAAATGACTAAATTTCAGTGAAATTTCAGTGAAATTTTGACAAAAAATTCTGATATTTCAGTGAATTTTTCTTCTTGTTTTAGACTTGTATTTCAGCAAAATTTCAACAAAATTTCAATGAAATTTCAGTGAAATTTCAACGAAATTTCAGTAAAATCCTTTTACAATCGCAACATCTCGGGCACATAGTTGGAAGTAGATTTGGAGCACTTTGGTGATTTCAACCATGTGGCAGAGAATTTGAATTGTTCAAAGTATTTTCAGGCATTATTGATGTTTAAGCAAAAACCAGTGTAAGTATAAACAAAGAATTACATCTTTAGTTTATCTTTGAAGTGTTCTTTGTGTAATCTCATTTAATTTCATCCTGATTGCATATATTATTACAGTTGTCATTGGTTTTCGTGGTTTAGATATAAGTGACTTTAATGGCATTATTCAAACTGCCTTTTGTAAAGATTGTGTTAAATGACATAGTCATATCTGTCTTCACAGCTGAATTCTAAGGACATGTTAGACATAATTTTATAGGGCTAAAGAAATTAAAATTCTGATATTTCAGTGATTTTTTTTTCTTGTTTGAGACTTGTATTTCAGTGAAATTTCAGTGAAATTTCAGCGAAATTTCAACGAAATTTCAGTAAAATCCTTTTACAATCGCAACATCTCAGGCACATAGTTGGAAGTAGATTTGGAGCGCTTTGGTGATTTCAACCATGTGGCAGAGAATTTGAATTGTTCAAAGTATTTTCAGGCATTATTGATGTTTAAGCAAAGCCAGTGTAAGTATAAACAAAGAATTACATCTTTAGTTTATCTTTGAAGTGTTCTTTTGTGTAATCCATCTAATTTCATCCTGATTGCACATATTATTACAGTTGTCATTGGTTTTCGTGGTTTAGATGTAAGTGACTTTTAATGGCATTATTCAAACTGCCTTTTGTAAAGATTGTGTTAAATGACATAGTCATATTTTTCTTCACAGCTGAATTCTAAGGACATGTTAGACATAATTTTATAGGGCTTACGAAATGATCATGTGTAAACATAGATTTTAGTATCATAACAAATCTTTGGGCGCACCTCTGGAATAATGGGCACAATAAATGTTGTGCTTTGTTTTAGATTAATTTATGATGGGGGACTGCTGTCCCACACACCTGCTGCTTGTTTTTCTTGACACCTTGTCAATTCTTTTTACAAGAAATTTGATTTCTATATCTAACCCAATCCATATAAGATAGGGTAGGACAGAAATTGTGCCTGGTAAACCAAAGACTTATAATCCAAATTTCAAATAGTAACTTGCTAGACTGTGACAACTAGTTCTCGATCTTGAAGACTGTAGTATTGTTAAAGATATAGGTCATTGTTATCTTAAATAAGATGTTAAATGTGTAAAAAGGTCAATATTGATACTTTTCAACATAATTAATTTCACTGAAATTTTGATGAAATTCACTGTTAATTCATTGAGATTTTGGTGAAAATTCACTGAGATTTTGGTGAAAATTCACTGAGATTTTGGTGAAATTCACTGAGATTTTGGTGAAATACACTGAAATTTTGCCCCTTTCTTTCACTGTTATTTCACTGATATTTCACTATATTTCACTGATATTTCACTGATATTTCACTATTTTTCACAGAAATTTCACTGAAATTTCAATCCATAATTTCAATTTCAACAGAACCTTGGTGAAATTTTGGTGAAATTTCACTGAAATTTTGATGAAATTCACTGTTAATTCTTTGAAATTTTGGTGAAATTTCACAGAGATTTTGGTGAAATTTCATTGTTATTTTGCCCCTTTCTTTCACTGATATTTCACTGATATTTCACTGAAATCTCAGTGAAATATCAGTGAAATTTCAATCCATATTTTCTCTGGGGCTGTTCTTTATCTGTACTCCTGGCATCCTTATTATCCCAGTTTTTGTTGAGCCAATTTCTCCTTTCATATGCTGTTTTAGACATCAGGACCAGAAATTCTTGTAGTGATACAGCTGAAAGTACACAAATTATTTTATACAAATTCTTGATGTCATTCATTCTTGTAGGCATTCCATTTTTAGAAGGCTTCATAAAACATTGGGGCAAAAGAAAATTATGCTGATAATTAGCATTTAAATGTTGGGAAAGCATGATCTTGTTTACTTATTTTTTTAGTTAGCCCTTTCTGAAACAAGACATGGTTTTGAGATCCCTTATAAAAATTGTTTACGGGAAACATTGAGAGAAAAGAAAAAAATCCTTATAACCCACATTTTCTACTTTTGCCTGAACGTTGTCTGTGTTTTAAGGTAGAATATCCGTAATGCGGCCATTTTGAGATTCATAAAACATCAGCTTTTTTTCGAGTGTCGTCTTTTCGTGTCTGAATCTATTCGGACACTATCTTAAACATTCGGCGGTGGAAAGTTTCAACTGCCGAATGCTTTCGGCCGGGCCCGAATAATTCAGACGTTGCGCGAATCACATTATGGGTGGACTACCTTAATGCATTTTGTTCTCTGCATCAGCTTTTAAATCTGAACAGTCCAACATCTTTACATCCCTATAATGTTTTAGTTATGTTAAGGTAGTCCATCCCAAATGAGATTCATGCAAGGTCATAATTTTTCGTGACAGTTAAAAAAATTATGTATCCCAATCTATTTGGGTGCCGTAAAGATCCGGCTGTGTATATTGTTCCACCGCCGAATGTTTATGACACAGCCCGAATAATTTGATGTCGCTTAAATTTATCTCATTGGGATTGACTACCTTAATACATGGCTTCTTTGAAATTTGTTACTTATTTACATATTTACCAAAAATCAATCCATTGCTAAGACACAACATAGCTGTCTGTAGTGTCTGAACAAAAGAATAAAAAGTGTATAGCTTCATATTTTGTTGTGTTTTTTTTTTCCTTGAAAACATGTGAACAAATGATAAAAATGTGTGTGTATATATGTGACTGGGGTTTGTCCTAGTGTGTACCTTGCAATTTCTTCAAGCCAAAGCATCTTTTATTTTGTCGGTTCTGATAGGGCTGGTTTCTTCGCAGGAGGCCTTTTCGCAAAATTCTCTTGTCAAATCTGCTGAAATTGGATCTGGAACAGGGTAATAATTGTCTTTTGGACTGCCCTCTGGGAAATGCTGAAGGTAGAAAGAAGGAAAACCTGTTGTAAAAACTCCTTATAATGCTTTCCCAAACAGTAACGTTTTAGATGGTTCTGTCTTGAAAGCTAAAGCTTAAGTCGGAAAACAAAAAGATGATGTTGATGATTGAAGACGAAATTAAGGTGTGGCAGAGCACAGAAAGTAATGAAAAATGATAAAACGCTAGTTATAATAAGCATTTCTTGTCTTGTCACAATGTTTTCCCCTGCCTTTTCTATTGTGGACATCAAAATGTAGTCTTGTTTGAGAAAGGTTTAACTCCGGTGAAGAATATTTGGCTGAGAATGGGTGTCCTGTTTTTCTGATGAATTGAATTTTACGATAGATTTCCTTTTCGAACAATATTTCGAAGATTTGCTATACTAAACGAAACTCAACACTTTTCGGCATTTTGTTATTTGACGAATTGTCATGCAACTTCTGAAAACATAAAGAAAAAATAATTAGCTGAATAACAGCAATTTCTCTCATTTCCTTAATATTATCATGCATGACATGTAGATTTAATACTTTTGACAATAAATATTTGTTGTCCACAACTGGTTGCAAATAGGAATCAGTAAATTGTGACATCATGTTCATTTTGCTATTTCACCGGTGTAATTCTAAAACCTCGTAACTACATCTAATTCTTGATCGAGGCTATAGTTATGCGATGTTGCATAGCATCAATGATTCATCAATCTACATAGGTAAAATAAGCTGTTTACTTTTAGCCCATGGTATTGATCACTGGTCCAAAACTGCTCAGTTTGGGAAATGGTTTACCATTTCTAGTTTCACAACAAAATGTTAAGATATAAATTAGTAGTTGTCACACAATTCTAGACAAATCTACTTGAGGGGACTGACGGGAGCCGAACTTGAACCGACACGGGGGGGGGGGGGGGGGGGGGGGGGGGGGGGGGGGGGGGGGGGGGGGGTGGGGGTGGGGGGGGGGGGGGGGTAAATTAGTCGACGATAACTCTGCTCACCTTCGTGCAAACAAACAGCAATGCGATTCTCCTGAACAGTTTTCACATTTAGCATGTCATGAGGGCGTTCGTATGTTTAAATCCATCCGATTCTAATGCATTTTTCGAGATTTTCCCCGAAATCTCAGAACGACACACCTTGAGTACGAATCGTTTAACGACAGTCTGGTTGCAAATGCACCATCGGATTCACTTCACAATTTTCCCTCGTCGAATTTACAATATAATAAACAATATGTCCACACAAATAACAGTATATTACTTTCTTTGCTTTAAAAATGCAGAATATCGATATCGGCC
>CAVMGG010000792.1:0-36272 GCA_963680895.1 Fragum sueziense
CTTGTAACATTAGTTGCACCTGATCATGTGAAGATTGTTCATTTCTATTTCATTTATAGAAAATGTCAAAAGAAATTTATATGATATGAATTGGGACCAAACATGAATGATACTTAAACAAAAACTATCTTTTGCTAAAAAGAATTAAGTACATAATACTGTACTGGGACGGGTGATTAGAGTGTAATATGGCGTATTGATACAAACGATGTTTGTTTGGGGTGGTTGGGGATGTTAATTAATGCACTGTTTCTCCATTACAAAATGCTGTCAAGTTTGGTTGACCATGTCATTGGGCAATGTAACCATCAGATAGAATATATACCACCCCGGGTCATGTAAAGACCACCAAGGAACATCCATTTTAATGGACATGGCTTAGATATTCAGGTCCGTAGGAACAGGGGGCTATATAAGGTTGGGGGATAAGCAACAAGTTGGCCAAAACGCCTAATTTTCCTTATTTAACACTGAAAATTTAGAGAAAATTCAATTTAGCCCCCCCCCCCCCCCCCCAATATTCAGACACTGGCCAGGATAGGTGCTTCAACTCCCACTCCACAATATGAAATTGCTTCCTACGCACCTGAGAGTAATCCTCATACAATTCAAAGACTGAATGGGATTGGAAGAATCAACACCTTTTGTGATTCGGCATATAGACAGTCTTGTTACAAATGGACGTAGATAATATAGTGCCACAAACAATGAGATTATGTGATAGTAAAGAACCATGAGAATAAATGCATAGGCTTAAAGTAGAAAAAAGATAAAATACATGTAAATCAGACATGATGCATCTTCTTTACCGCGTCTTTATCCCCATCCTGTTTGAACCTGAGGGCATCTCACCAAGCAAAGCAGATCCTACTCCATAGCTTATTCAAATCAAGATTTTTACAAGAACCACTTTTTGTCTGTAGTAAAACTAAAGTTACAAAAAGCAATGGTTGATCACTTACGATTTCATATTCCAAATGCCTTTGATAATATGCCAGAGGGAAAGCTTATCTAGAATCTTCAAACCGGGACCCTTACAAGACTCACTAAAATCGTCTAACTTAAATATGTGTGCAAAGTAATACAAATAACACAAAATTCTGTTCTAAGCTCCCAACTCGTATATTTAACAACATTGTCTTACACCATTGGTAGCCTACTTTATAAAACGCCTAATATTAGGCAAAAGAGTCTTTAAGACAATGTCCGTTTGTCAGCAGACTGATTTCATGTAGGGAACAATAAAAAGGGTAGAAACCCCTGTAGAAACAGGTTTACATGTAGCATGTTCATACCAATACCTCTACCAGCATATCTGTCCCCTTCCCCACACGCCTGTGGAATAACAAAATCATGAAAATTTAGTTTTTATGATTTTTGTTCTATTGAATTTTACTTTTGTTTCCATCTTATTTATATGCTAACATATTCTAACATGTATAAAACTACATAGAAATTTTGAATGAAGATTGAAAATATTGAAAAAAAATTGAAAACTCCAAATTTCCCATTTTTCACCAAAATGCCAATTTTTTGCTCCAAGATTAAATGAATCGCACCAGAGGGATTCTTTTACTTTTTTTCTTACCCCAAATCCGATTCATTTCATTATGATAATCTAAAATAGGAATACTATCCAATGAAAAAATCAAGTTCATATCTATATAAGCCTATACCACGACCAGTCTAGCTATCCCCCATCCTCTCGACTAAACAAAATCGTAAAAAAAAAAAGTTTTTATGATTTTTTGCTGGATGTTACTTTTGTATCCATCTAATCCATATATGCTAACATTTCCTTCCGTAAAAACTTCATAGAAATCCAACAATTTCTGAAAAAAAAAAAAAAAAAATAGAAAATTCTATTTTTCCCCATTTAATTTCACCAAAATACCATTTTTTTTTTTGCTTCAAAATTACAGAAATCGCATCAGAGGGATTCTTTTACTTTATTTCATACCTCTAATTCAGTTCTTACATTATAATAATCTAAAATAGGAATTATCCATTTAAAGAATTCAGTGATATGTTATATCAATACTCCCCCCCCCCGCCCGACTATTTGCCCCCCCCCCCCCCCCCCCCTTTTTGACTAAAAAAATCATAAAAAATCAGTTTTTACGATTTTTCGCTAAATCTTCTTTTTGTACCCATCTAATTCATATTATCTACCATTTTCTCATCTAAAAACTGTATAAGAATCAACAATTTGTGAAAAAATTGAAAATTCCAATTTTTCACATTTTTCGCCAAAAAAACCCATTTTTGACCCAAAATTACTCAAATCGCAACGGAGGGATCAAAGTATATTTTTTTCTGTGAAAAGGTGGGTACTTCCCGAGTACAATAGCATAGGTTTCATTTCTGTTCTAATTTTGTCCAGGTCAAAGTGTTTATTTACTAGCCTAATAACCCCTAAAAGCACTTTGTCATGAAACCAATGGACCAAAAAGCTGACTATGTCAAACCCTTCAAAAAGATTTTTAGTGAGTTTAAATATATTGAACACATCTCAATATTTTGGCAGTACATAATAAGCATGAGGATTTACCAAAACATGACATAAAACGTTGTGCGCTAGATCTAAGTAAGTTTTCCATTATCACAGAATTACAAATTTTAAACTTTTCGCCTTTCCTCTTGCTAATTTGAAGACATTTCATGATTTCTTTCCAATGTAACAAGTTGATATTTAAATATTTGCTTCAAAAGAAAAATAATTTGTTTTCCTGTGACAGGAAAAGAATATATACTAGTCAAAACTTCTAACCGGCCACTTAATTTCTGCCACAAAATATGTATATGTGAAGTGATAACCACAGTACTTGTTATACATTGAATAGAATAATCATTTTTGAAGTAAAAAGGATGAAAAAATTTGTGGTTTTTGTCATTTTCGAAAATGGGGGTTCTTGTCTTTCAAGTATTGTCCTAGAGTCACATTTATTTTGTATCACTCAACGTTTGTGCGAAATGATATTCAAATGACCAGCCTTTCAAATGAGGTAAATTTCTTACCACTCAGGTTATTGTAAATATTTCAAAAATTCAAAATTCAAAGTGGCCGGTTAGAAGTTTTGACTAGTATATATGGAAAGCTAAATACAGAACTATTGTATGTACATACATAGATTTATAGGGACAAAAAAGCCATGTCTGTTTCCCTGCGCTAGTAAAACCTTTCCCAAACAGTTAAATTTCAGGGTGGTCTTATTCAAAAGCTGCTGCTGGTCAAGATTAATATGATGATAAATTTTTTGTGAATAATATAGCACAGAAAATATTGAGACAACAGAAGAAAATGCTGATGATCAGCATTTTCTCATTTTGCCCAAATGTTTTCACAAGCCCTGGAGTTCTGTTACGGACGTCAAAACCAGGGTTAAACCTTTTCCCAACAACAATATATTTTCACATTGATATGAAAGCTGCAATAGACAACAAAATTGTTGTTGATAAAAATTCTGTTGGTGTACATCATAGCCGATAAAATTTTGAGGCAAAAGGCGAAAATACTGGTGATCAACATTTTCGTCTTTTACCTCAATGTTCTCATAGCCATATTTACTAGATTTTTGTTTGGGAAAGGGTTAAAATCTTAGCAGGACAAATGGATACATGTACCCAAATTTCGTCTTCTGCAGAACAAGTAAAGTCAGCAATAATTGCTATATGACAAGTGACATTTTTGATTTTTTTTTCCCAAAGCTGTACCTACAATAGTTTTGTCCTAAGCCCTCTGTTTAACCCATTACCAGATGGTAAAATTTTGGACTGGTCCAAGATGCAGACGACAGTTTCAAATGAATGTAATTATACATTTTTTGGTCTTTTTTGGGTAGACTAGAACTGTCGCAAAGCGGACAAATACCCCCCACTAGCGCCTTGTCACTGAAAAAAGTGCTATAGGTCAAAAGGTTCTTTAGTTGGAGCATGGAAACGGATTTTAAACAAAGTCCAACTGTGACCTTGAACTTTGACCTTTGTGACCCAAAAACAATAGGGCACCTCCTTGGGTCATGGGAAACAACTGTATAAAGTTTCATGATCCTAGGTCAACCGGTTCATGACTTAGAGCACGGAAACAGATTTTAAACAAAGTCCGATTGTGACCTTGACCTTTGACCTTCGTGACCCAAAAACAATAGGGCACCTCCTTGGGTCATGGGCAACAACTGTGTAAAGTTTCATGATCCTAGGTCAACCGGTTCATGACTTAGAGCACGGAAACAGATTTTAAACAAAGTCCGATTGTGACCTTGACCTTTGACCTTCGTGACCCAAAAACAATAGGGCACCTCCTTGGGTCATGGGCAACAACTGTGTAAAGTTTCATGATCCTAGGTCAACTGGTTCATGACTTAGAGCACGGAAACAGATTTTAAACAAAGTCCGATTGTGACCTTGACCTTTGACCTTCGTGACCCAAAAACGATAGGGCACCTCCTTGGGTCATGGGCAACAACTGTGTAAAGTTTCATGATCCTAGGTCAACTGGTTCATGACTTAGAGCACGGAAACGGATTTTAAACAAAGTCCAATTGTGACCTTGACCTTTGACCTTCGTGACCCAAAAACGATAGGGCACCTCCTTGGGTCATGGGCAACAACTGTGTAAAGTTTCATGATCCTAGGTCAACCGGTTCATGACTTAGAGCACGGAAACGGATTTTATACAAAGTCCAATTGTGACCTTGACCTTTGACCTTCGTGACCCAAAAACAATAGGGCACCTCCTTGGGTCATGGGCAACAACTGTGTAAAGTTTCATGATCCTAGGTCAACCAGTTCATGACTTAGAGCAAGGAAATGGATTTTAAACAAAGTCCAATTGTGACCTTGACCTTTGACCTTTGTGACCCAAAAACAATAGGGCACCTCCTTGGGTCATGGGCAACAACTGTGTAAAGTTTCATGATCCTAGGTCAACCGGTTCATGAGTTAGAGCACGGAAACGAAAAAGTCTACGGACGGACGGACGGATGGACGGACGGACGGACGGACGGACAGACAGACAGACATGGTGAAACCAATATACCCCCCTCTACTTCGTAGGTGGGGGGTATAAAAACATTGTTGGAAATGAAGAAATTGCTTGTCATAAGCAATTTCTTCATTTTCCACAATGTTTTCCAAAGCCATTATCTTATAGGGAGTCAAAAAGAATCACTGTGTGGTAATGGGCTTATAACAAAATAGTTAAGTATTCAGCCTATGTCATCCTAAGACATCTATTTCTTCTTCGACTGCCATGGTTGAGACTGCGAGACGTTCCTCCTTCACAAATAAACCACTCCGCTGCTCTTTCAATCTCTGCTTGTGTTCCTTCTGAATTCGTCTTCGCGTTACTTTGGGACGTCGGTCTTGACTTCGATTTTTCTGCGATGATAAATTCATGATATCAAGTATAATTTGAAAATTGATTTTAACCCTTTCCCAGACAATTTGATTTTACAAGTGTCACAATATCAAGACAAAATAATTCCTTATAAATTGTGTGAATTGCAACATTGAATGCAATGAAAGAATAGGAGAAAATGCTGCTTTTTAGCATTTTCTTCTATTCTCGCAATGCTAGAGTTCTTGACTGATTTCTCAATTCCGATTTATTTATTCACAATTAATATACTCATATTGTTGGAACACATGTAAGCTTTCCTGAGTATGATCAACTTAAATAAATGATCATTTTTTAGGATAAGCATGTTTTACTTTAGCATTTACACGAGCCAAAATCACACTGTATATGATATGGCAGACTGAAATGCATGTACAGGGTTTGCTACAAAATAGCATTTCTCAGACATTATTTCATGTTGAATTGTTCATGTTGAATAGTTGCGTATTTGGATTTAACAAAGTCCCACACAACTGCTCAGGTCATATGGAGACGGGACCTCGGTTTAAAGTCTCCAAGAGACTAGAGAGGCGGGGAATCAAACCTGCGACCCCTGTGTTACAAGTACAGTGCATTACCACTGCACCAAATCAGCCCTCTTGAATAATTGCGGAATAACTGCGGCTTGAAAATAACAAGAGCCGTCACAGACGGATTATGCTCCCCGAATAAGTGTTTGTCACAAAATAAAAACTATCATACATTAAGCCCCCTTTTCCCATGACAGCTTTTTTGTACACACATTAATTATAGAATATGGTCTAGAACATCCTGTTTATTACATGAGCACAAAATTTCATTACATTCTGCCCATTAGATGAAGAGAAATAAGAGAAAAACTAATTTTTACACTAAGGCCCCTTTTTCCATGACGCAGCCTTAAATTTACAAACGGAAAAAAAGGTCTCTAGGTATTGACCCTGGGAGTTCACATGTGAAGTTTCATTGAATTTGGTCCAAGGGTTGCTGAGATATGGCTGTGGACGGACGGACGGACGGACACACGGACGGACGGACGAACGGACGGACGGACAGCGTGGCGACTATATGCTCCCCCGAAATTTTTTCGGGGAGCATAATAAGGTATGGTAGGTCAAGATTAACCCAGACAGCAACATTTTGGACTATTCAAATACACAGGTGTTGCAGACAACAATTACATGTTAGAAAACATCAAAACATGGGCGATAATGAAGAAGCTGCACAAGTAATTTCTTCATTTTCCGTGTCTTTTTCTTGATGGGACTAAAAAAAAACGCACTGTGTAGGAATGGCTTAAGATGCAATATAATCTTCCTAGACAAAATTTTGTCCGTAAAGCTACCAAGCATGGCAACAATTATTAACCAATTACCAAACGGCAAAATTTTAGAATGGTCCAAATTCAAGGATGTTGCAGACAACAATATCAAGTGAATGAAATTTAACATTTTTTGGTCGTCTTTTTACGTAGGAAACATTGTGCCAACAGCAAAGTCATAAATATTTTGGTAAAAGTAAGACAATGATTTTGATGTATGCCATTTTTTGTATGATCTGACATAAAAGATGATCATAATTTTTGAAAATAGCAACTTTTCTGTGGCATTTAATCGAGCCAAAATTATACTACATATAACATGGCAGACTGAAATGCTTCTAAATGCTAGGTAAAGTTTTAACAACATGCTCTTAATTGATGGGGAAAATGTTATTCAAAAATAAAACCTACGTAACAGCTATGGTCATAATGGAGACCAGATCTCAGTTAATTCTGATATAATGGGAGTGGCTGGGGCTTGAACCAGTCACCACAGTGATAAGGTAAAGGTAGTAGGAGGATGTTTATTACAGTGTCACCCCTACTTAACCAAATATCAGGCGACAAAATTTTAGACTTGCCCAAATTGAAAGGTGTTGCAGATGACCTGAGCCGCGTTCTTTAGAGCGAGATTTCTTGAGATATCTTGAGATTTCTTAAGATGTTTAAGGATAAAGCACTCTTTTGAGCAAGATTTTTAAGACAATCACTGGGAGCCGCCATTGCTCTATACTTCTTTCGGAACGTTTCGGTAAATTCTGTAGAATCTATATGGGATAGAATTGACCTAGTTGTTCTGAATGCTCCATGATTCATAAACCCCGGAGTTCCGAATGCTCCAAACTTCATACAAATGACGTCATGATGACGTCATTTGTATGAAGTATGGAACATTTGGAACACCTCGCTTAAAATCTCGGTCTCAAAAACGCTGTATCAAAAACATCTGAAGAAATCTAAAAAAATCCTGCTCTAAAGAACGCACCTAAGATCAAGTGCATGAGATTTTACAGTTTTTGTGTTTTTATGTAAGAAACATTGCAGGAAATGAAGAAATTACTTACCTCAAGCAATTTCTTCATTTTCCACAATGTTTTCCAAAGTATTATTTTGTATGGCGTCAAATGGAATATGGGAATGGTTTAAAGGGCCAGCCATCTTTGGCTTATGATACACTTTCTTCTGGTTGCACAGCTTTTGAAGTGGATCACCCTACTATCTTACCGTTTGGGAGAGGGTTAACAAAGGACTTCAGTGCAAATTTTAGATAAAGATACCATATTATGTATGTTACTTTTTGAATGATCAAACAAGATGGATGATCACTTTTTAAGAACAAATTTCCTATAGCATTTAATAGAGCCAATATCACAATAAATAGGACATGGCAGACTAAAATGCACTACAAATATCCATAACAAAAGCTTCGTTGGGTTGATCATATACACATTAGAGGGTCTTGTCAGTGAAATTGGCTATATTTATTCAATTCAAGAGCAGATAAATAAAGAATGACAGAAGTCATCTTAATTTTGGGGTGGCATGCACAATCAGAGACCTTACAAATTGATTGTGGCAAGTTTGATCACATACTGATTGAAACCATTGCAGTTGCACACACAAAAATTACTAATGAACAGACGACCACACTATAACATAATTCGACCCTTTGGGCATATAAACAAGTTAACAACATTATAAAATTTAGTAAATGTTTGCTCTTGTCAATTCAAAACTTTATTTGTGAAAGTTAATCAACTGACAAAAGCATGATTGGTTACTTTAGCATTTTCACAAAACGTAATCACAACTAATATGTTACGTAAGCTTAAAATGCATCACAGGCAAACAACAACAAGAATTTTAAAAGCAAGAAAGCACACTAAAAATGCATCATTTAAATTACAATAGCTCAGACAGAGGCACACTTAATCCCTTAACCCTTTCCCAAACGGCAAAAAATTAGGGTGATCCACTTCAAAAACTGTCACAAACTAGAAATCTATCACTGAAGGTGATAAAAATACCCCCGCCACCACCTTTGTTCGGACAGGCGTTTTTGTAGAATCAAGAGCCATATTGAGAAATTGTCAATCCGATTTTCTTGATATTTGGTCAAATCAGTGGCCTCAACTCAGAAAGTATAGGTCCGATTTTCGTGAAATGTGCGTCTTACACATCTACAGGTGCTAATGCACCCTGTTTGAGTTTATTGGGGTTTTACGCCGTTTTCAACTACCAGGGTCATATCGCGGCGGCTGGAGCACCTAACCGTGGGTTCCTGGTATTTCTCGCACCAGTACAACCACAATATCCAAACCAAGCCTCCAGCTGCTCTCTCACATAGATGATTCACACCCATTGGTGAGAGACAAATGACTTTTGTCATATGTCAGAATGGATACTGGCCGAGACTCGAGACCCCCGGATTGACAGACTCCGACGTAACCGACTGAGCTATCCGAGCTCGGCTAATGCACACTGTGCTAAATATGAAGGAAATCGGACAGTAACTGAAGGAAGAGGTGTCCTGACAAGTATTTTTTTAGTCAAATCAGGGACCAAAACTCCAATTTTTGTGAATTTTGTGTCTTGCACATCTACGGGTGCTAATGCACACCTGTGCCAAGTATGAAGCAAATCAGACAGTAACTGTAGGAGGAGTTAACCGGACAAGCATATTTTGGTCAAATTAGGGGCCATAACTCAGAGTAATGGTCAGATTTTTGTGAAATTTGCGTCTTGCACATCTACAGGTGCTAATGTACACCTGTGCCAAGTATGAAGCAAATCGGACAGTAACTGTAGGAGGAGTTGTCCGGACAAACATTTTTTGGTCAAATCAGGGGCTATAACTCAGAAGGTAATGGTACTATTTCCGTGAAATTTGCATAATTCACATCTACAGGTTCTAATGCACACCTGTGCCAAGTATGAAGCAAATCAGACAGTAACTGTGGGAGGAGTTATCCGGACAAGCATTTTTTGATCAAAGCAGGGGCCATAACTCAGAAAGTAATGGTCGGATTTTCGTGAAATTTGCGTCTTGCACATCTTTAGGTCTTAATGCACACCTGTGCCAAGTATGAAGTGAATCGGACAGTAACTGTAGAACGAGTTGTCCGGACAAGCATTTTTTTTGTCAAATTAGGGGCCATAACTCAGAAAGTAATGGTCGGATTTCCATGAAATTTGTGTCTTGCACATCTACAGGTCCTAACGCACACCTGTGCAAAGTATGAAGTGAATCGGACAATGACTGTAGGAGGAGTTGTCCGGACAAGCATTTTTTGGTCAAATCAGGGGCCATAACTCAGAAAGTAATGGTCAGATTTCCGTGAAATTTGTGTCTTGCACATCTACAGGTCCTAATGCACACATGTGGCAAGTATGAAACAAATCGGACAATAACTGTAGGAGGAGTTGTCCGGACAAGCATTTTTGGGTCAAATCAGGGGCCATAACTCAAAAAGTATCAGTCCGATTTCGGTGAAATTTGCGTCTTGCACATCTGCAGGTCACAATGAACACTTGTGCCAAGTATGAACTAAATCGGTCTACAAGTGTAGGAGGATTGTCCGGACAAAGTTTTGGAGACAGACCAACCAACTATCCAACCAATCAACCACTGGACCGACAGGCTGATTCCAGTATACCCCCTCCAAACTTCGTTTGCGGGGGTATAATGACAAAATGGGTGTTATCTAAGATAGGATTTGTGTAAAATATGGCATAGAAAATAATGAGACAAAAGGAGAAACTGCTGGTTATCAGCAGTCTCTTCTTTTGATTCAATGTTTTCCCAAGCCTTTTCTATTAGGGATGTCAAAACCAGGTCTTGTTTGGGAAAGGGTTAAACATTTCCCAAACCAGACATTGTTTTGAAGTCCCCAATATAACAGGCTTGGAAAAACATTAAATCAAAAGAAGAAATGCTTATAACCAACATTTTATCCTTTTGCCTCAGTATTTTTCAGCTATATTGCAGACAAATTATCAACATCAATTTTGTCATCTGTATAGATCTGCTTTGCAATTGGCCAAAAGTACAGACCACAAAATAAGTGTGACTAAAATGCTGATTACTAAATGTATTTTCAATTTTCTTATTTTGCCCCAAAGTTTTCCCAAGTCTCTTTTCATAGGGATGTCAAAACCAGGTTCTGTTTTGGATAAAATGGAGTTTTGCCTCCAGCTCAACAGCTAAGGTCATAATGGAGACAGGACCTTAATTTAAAGTCTCATCCAAAAGACTGGATTGGTGCGGGATCAAACATGTGTCCCCTGTAATATTACAAGTCTAGTGCCTTACCACTGCACCAAATCCGTCCTAGGTCTTGTTTAACCCATTCCCATACAATGTCTCTTTGACTCCTCACAAGATACTGTTTTTTTTTTTTTGTAAAACATCATGGAAAATGAAGAAATTGCTTGTAACATGCAGTTTCTTCAGTTCCCACAATGTGTTTTACCCAAAAATACAGAAACAATTTAAATTTCAAGCACTTGAAATTGTCGTCTGCACATCTTTGAATTGGGGACCTGTCTAAATTTTTGCCATTTGGTGAATGGTTATGAAATGGTCACTTCTGCCAATATCATTGACATCTTACCTTTGAGAATTTTCTATCTGGATTATGTGAAGACTTGTATATATCTGTTGACTGTGTACAGTGAAAGTTGACTATATTCTCTATACTCTCTAACTTACGGTCTGTCAGGTCTTCTAAATCTGTTAACAATAAACAAGAGGACCATGATGGTCCTTAATCGCTCACCTGAACTGAGATTCACAAGGTGAAAAATGATTGCACCTTGTCTCATGATATCCAAAAGAACATTCTAATTCTCAATAGTCTTCATCCTTGTGACAAGACATACATTCTGAACATGTTGCATGAAGACTGACAAAAATTATATCATCTACATTGCTAACAAAGATTTTGCCCCTTTTCCCACGATATCCAACAGAACATTCCCATTGTCATTAGGCTTCATCCTTGTGACAAGACAAATAATCTGACTAAATTTCATGATTATTGAGCCAAAATTATTGTCTCTATAGCACTAACAAGGATTTTGTCATTAAGGCCCCTTTTCCCATGGCATCCCATGGAACATTTTTATTTTCCTCTGAGTTCATCATTGTGACTAGACAAACACAAGTTTCTTGAAGATTAGACCAAAATTGTTGTCTCTAGAGTGCTAACAAGGATTTTGTCATTAAGGCCCCTTTTCTCATGATATCGACTGGAACATTCCAATTTTATATAGGGTTTATCCTTGTGACTAAAACAAACATTCTTTTTAGTTTCATGAAGATTAAGCCAAAACTGTTGCTTATTGAGTGTTAAAAAGGATTTTGTCATAAAGGCCCCTTTTCCCATGATATCAAAACGGAAAATTCTGATTGTTTATAAGCTTCATCCTTGTGAATAGACAAATATTATGATCAAGTTTCACGAAGATTAAGCCAACATTATGGCCTATACATTGCCAACACGGATTTTGTCATTATGGCCCCTTTTCCCGTGGTATCCAATGGAATATTCCAATTTTCTGTAGGGTCCATCTCTGTGACTAGACAAACATCCTGACCAAGTTTTATGAACATTGGGCCAATATTGTAGCCTGTACAATGCTAACAAGGATTTTGTCTTTTAGGCCCCTTTTCCCATGATATCGATGAGAAGGTTCCAATTTTCAACAGGGTTCACCCCATATAAACCCCAAGAATCAACAACATAGGGCCCTATGTAAAAATACTGTTACTGTATCTTGCACAATACATAGCTAAATGTTTTGAGATGAAAAGGTTTTCCAAGTCAAAGATCAAAATGTTAGAGATAGAACTCTTATGGCTTAATTCATGAACATTTACTTGACTCAAACTTCAGTCAAACTCAACAAAGGACGCCTGAAGTTACTGATTACGCCGTTAGCACGAGATCCCCGGACCAGAAAGACTCGGTAACAAAGTAGTATTCACAGTCAAAATCTTTCTTTTCTTTATTGAGGAAATATTTCTTAACCCTTTTCTTAATGTGTTATAATCTTTTACAACCCTTCATACCCGTTTCGTCGAAACATCGCTTGATTCAGGTGATTTTCATAGATAAACTATTTTTTAGGAAATGTTGTTCATATCATCATAGATAAATCCGTTGGGCAAAATACGAAATTTTAAAGTGACATTTCAGAATTTTTTGTCATAAATTTTACTTTTATTTTTATCTGAAAGAGCATATTTCCTTATGAAAATTCTGAAAATTTCAAGCCAAAATATTGCCCCGTGTACGAGAAATCTATATTTTTGTGTTAAAATTGAACAAATTGTTGTGGACAACAGTTCGGATTTATATGCAATTTATTGATTATGTCTCAACTTTATATGTGTGTTTCTCGCTTATTGGCAACAACTTCAAACAAGAGGGCCATTGGCCCTGAAGCGCTCACCTGATATAATAACTTTTTTGTAAACCAATTTTCAGGTTGATTGGACAAAGAATGTGACCTCTAGGGTGCACACAAGGTTTATCTAAGATCTGACCTCGTGACCTAGAATTGATCAAGACAATCATTCTGATCAATTTTCAGGTTGATTGGGCAAAAAATGTGGCCTCTAGAGTGCACACAAAGTTTTACAAAGATTTTACCTCATTACCTAGTTTATGACCCCAGATGACCCAATTTCAATCTTGTCTGAAAATTGATCAAGACAATCATTCTGATCAATTTTCAGGGTGATTGGGTAAAAAATGTGGCCTCTAGAGTGCACACAAGGTTTTTCTAAGATTTGACCCCGTGACCTAGTTTTTGACTCCAGATGACCCAATTTCAAACTTGTCCGAGATTTCACCAAGACAATCATTCTGATCAATTTTCAGGTTGATTGGGCAACAAATGTGGCCTCTAGAGTGCACACAAGGTTTTTCTAAGATTTGACCCCATGACCTAGTTTTTGATCCCGTATGACCCAATTTCAAAATTGTGCGAGATTTTATCAAGCCAATCATTCTGAGCAATTTTCAGGTTGATTGGGCAAAAAATGTGGCCTCTAGAGTGCACACAAGGTTTTTCTAAGATTTGACCCTGTGACCTAGTTTTAGACCCCAGATGACCCTATATCGAACTTGTGCGAGATTTTATCAAGTCAATCATTCTGAGCAATTTTCAGGTTGATTGGGCAAAAAATGTGGCCTCTAGAGTGCACACAAGGTTTTTCTAAGATTTGACCCCGTGACCTAGTTTTTGACCCCAGATGACCGAATTTCAAACTTGTCCGAGCTTTCATCAAGACAATCATTCTGAGCAAATTTCAGATTGATTGGGCAAAAGATGGGGCCTCTAGAGTGCACACAATGTTTTTCTAAGATTTGACCCCGAGACCTAGTTTTTGACCCCAGATGACCCAATTTCGAACTTGTCCGAGATTTTGTCCAGACAATAATTCTGATCAATTTTCAGGTTGATCGGGCAAAAAATGTGGCCTCTAGAGTGCACACAAGGTTTTTCTAAGATTTGACCCCGTGACCTAGTTTTTGACCCCAGATGACCCAATTTCAAACTTGTACAAGATTTCACCGAAACAATCATTCTGAGCAAATTTCAGGTTGATTGGGCAAAAAATGTGACCTCTATAGTGCACACAAGGTTTTTCTAAGATTTGACCCAGTGACCTAGTTTTTGACCCAAGATGACCCAATTTCGAACTTGTCCGAGATTTTATCAAGACAATTATTCTGAGCAAATTTTAAGTTGATTGGGTAAAAAATGTGGCCTCTAGAGTGCACACAAGGTTTTTCTAAGATTTGACCCCGTGACCTAGTTTTTGACCCCAGATGACCCAATTTCAAACTTGTCCGAGATTTCATCAAGACAATCATTCTGAGCAAATTTCAGGTTGATTGGGCAAAAAATGTGACCTCTATAGTGCACACAAGGTTTTTCTAAGATTTGACCCCGTGACCTAGTTTTTGACCCCAGATGACCCAATTTCAAACTTGTCCGAGATTTAATCAAGACAATCATTCTGAGCAAATTTCACGTTGATTGGGCAAAAAATGTGGCCTCTAGAGTGCACACAAGGTTTTTCTAAGATTTGACCCCGTGACCTAGTTTTTGACCCCAGATGACCCAATTTCGAACTTGTCCGAGATTTCATCAAGACAATCATTCTGAGCAAATTTCAGGTTGATTGGGCAAAAAATGTGGCCTCTAGAGTGCACACAAGGCAAAGTTTGACGGACGACGGACGACGGACGACGGACGCCGGACGCCGGACGACGGACGCCGGACACAGCGGTATCACAATAGCTCACCATGAGCACATTCGTGCTCAGGTGAGCTAAAAACTAATAGTATTTATACTCATTACAATAACCAATCTTGGCATCAAGACATACTTTAAAAATTTGAAATTGGAATGAAATGTCCCTTTAATCCTCTGACCAATGCTTCTGAAAACTTCAATGGAAAAGAATTATTATGCGGTTTTAAAATACGCGTCTTTTCTTATAATGTTTTCACAAAATAGCCGAATATCACAACTCCACTGATAACGTTAGAATCATTCAATTGAATGTTGATAGCTGTTACAGATGACAAGATAATTGATGCATAAAAAGGAAATGATTGGGTTTAGATGTAGCATAGAAAATATCGATGAAAAGGAGAAACTTCTGATCATCAACAATTTCCTCCGATATCACTTTTGTCTTATTCATAATGTAAGTTGCCCCACATTTGAAATAGGACTTGTCTAAAATTAAACAATTAGAATGAAAATTAAAAAGGTGTCAAAAGAAGAAGCGTTTTTGGCATTTTCAAAAATTGTAAATTTTACTTTCATATCACAAAAACTTGATTTAATGGAAGAATATGTTTCAAAAACATGAATTCCAGCAAATTTTCTTTCAAAAATCCGTAAAATGTAGGAGAAAATAAGCATGAGTTTAGCTCAAGGTCCGACCTTCTCGCCTCGAGAAATCCTAACTTAGTTAAGTCGCTTCGAACCCTCCTTATGTCTTTGAATACCAACCTGTACTCAAGAGCGAACTCTCATGAAAACATCGTGCTGGCTGCACGACAAACTGTAAGAAACTCGTGCAATTCTATTTGAGGTAACTTCAAATAAGTATGAGTAAGCTTCATGAATTAAGCCATTAACCCCTATATAAACCCCAAGAATCAACAACATAGGGCCCTTTTTTCATTGCAAAATAATTAATTTTAAAATAATTTAGTAAAGAGCTAAAGAGAATAAAAGTTGCAAAATAGAAGCAAGTCTAATTATAAATCCAAAGAAAAGATAACAGAACACTGATAACAGTTAGATTAAATCCTCATTTGTTTATTTAAGCTGGGGAAAGTATAGATCATTGATCAGATAAAATCTAAGTTTATCAGAATGGACCAAGGGAGGTAACATGAACACTAAAAGTCTTAGGGCTGCGCTGATTGGTTATCTTCCTTAGTAAGTCTGATAACCCCACCCTGCCACGCCCACATTTTTTGACTAATCTTAAAATTTGAAAACAAATTTTGAAGAGAGTCACTCAAGGAACATTCCTGCCAAGTTTGGTTCAAATTGACCCAATGGTTGATTTTTAAATAATTTTCTTAGGATTCTTAAGCCCCGCCCTGCCACGCCCACATTTTTTGAAAAATCAAAAATTAATGAACAAGTTTTGAAAAGGGGCACCCAAGGAACATTCCAGCCAAGTTTGGTCAAAATTGGCCCAATGGTTCAGGAGGAGAAGATGTTTAAAGAAATTGTGAACGGACAGACAGACGGACGGACAGACGGACGGACGACGGACGGTGAGTGACCACAATAGCTCACCTTGAGCACTTTGTGCTCAGGTGAGCTAACAAGGTCTAAGTATACTAGAGCATGGAAAAAACATATCAAGTACCTTTTGTTATTTCTCATAATTCTATTTTGTTATTGAATTCTTTTATGAATCACAATTGATAAAGATAGTAAGAGAACAGTATCTTTGATATTGATCCTATTGTTTACAGTCTAACATGTCAGATGATGTCAAAATAGATGTTTACAACTTTACATGTTTCTTGCATGCAAGTCTTCACTAACTTTACATTAAACTCTTGATTTGTGTAGATGCAAATCAACAAAGGCAATGTGTTTCGTTTGGATTAAATCCTTTGTATCATATCACAAATATTCAAAAGCTGGTGTTCCGATGCAATTATGATGTTAACAAATGGGACATCTGTAACCCGCAGTTCCTGCTGACTTCAGAGTACATCGGTCGACAATATCTTGTTTGAGGTAACATCTTAGAACCATCGGAATAAGTGACAGTTACCTTAAAAGCTGTCATCAACTTGTGACATCACAACCTAAGGAATATTCTCTCTGTCATTCTATTTTGGAATAGTAACATAGAAGTAAAGCAGAACACTTGCTATCAAATCTTTACTATAACTTGTGCACAGATCAAATAAATTCATTTTTAAATTGCCAAGATTTGTCAAAATTCATTAAGAAATAAATCACATTGATTTATTTATAATGAAGATGTTACCTATAATAAATTCTGCATCATCAAACGACACATCAGCAGTGGGGTCTATAATTTTAATCACTTCAATTTGCTGCCGTAAACCAAGTTCTCGACTAACCAGGGACGATAATTCTTCAACCTTTTTTAACTTCTCACTCTTGGATAACTGACTCCTACAAGAAATGTCAAAACTTTAGTGCTTCAATTTACTTAACCCATTACCGGAGACCAAATAGACATGCCCAAATTCAAAGATGCTGCAGACCAAAAGTAAACAAGATGTGTTTGTGAAACACCAATGCCCCCGAAATGGCCATATTTTCAAAATGTTAAGTTTTCGTGTAAAGGGTTGATAAGGGTTAAAGGATGACCTTGATGAAGGTCATATTGCATGGAATAGATAGATATCATTGAAAGAAAGTTACATACCAAAATTTAGCTTTGTATATCAATTACTTTTGGAGAAAAGGCAAATGTTAAGTTTTCGGACAGACAGACGGACGGACAGACAGACGCGAGTAAAACAATATGCCCCAGATCTCTCGATACGGAGGTATAATAAAATTTAAATACTTCTTTCTTGTTATAGAATACTGCACAAAAATATTTGCATGCACTACATTATCAAAAGTCTTTGTCTTGCAGCTAGGGGAGGCATTAAAAGAACACTAACATTTCACTTTATCTTGAATCCTGCAGTAGCAGCGTGTCACAAAGCATCCCTATGTGGAAAAGGTTTGTAAGGGGAAAGTTTACAATTAGGCCCTGATAGTATAACGCTTGGTTAGCACTTACCCAATGGTTAAATATCTGTTTGGTTAGATTGCCCTATAACAACACAGGCAATGAATTTTAACCAATACAGGTATTTAACCATTTAGTTAGCGCTACAAAATGTTTATACAACTAGAACCTGAAGGCTAACAGTCAGTCAACACTCACCATTTATGACAGGGCTGCCTGTGTTGAGATCGCTGAGATTTAGGTGTAATGGTAGTACAAGTGAACGCCTGCGAGCCTTCAGGCACCGACGGTAAACTCCAATCTTTCTCCTCCACGTCCGGCAACGATGGAGATGACTTGCCTGACCATATATCATCTGAGAAAGAAATAGATAATCAGCATATCGATGCATTTCAACAAAAACCTTGTAACTGCAGCTTTAAACATGCTGCAGTTACGAAGTTTTTGTTGAAAAGCGACATTATACATAATTCAAGACAAATATACATTTTTCTAACAAGATATTTCAGCCATTGTTTTTCTTCTTAGCACAACAGCATTCACTTATTTGTTTAATGTAGGGTTTACCAGACCAGTACATATATACAATACCAAAGGTCCTTGCCGGAACTTATTATGTCATTCTGTATGATTCTGAATATCACAAAGTCAAAATCTGAGAAATATTATGCCATGTAGATTGGAGACTCAGAAGAATCTTTTTATAGAATCAAGAAAATGCATTGAAACTTAATAGTGTGAACCCTTTACCAAAAGACAAAATTTTAGAATGCTACACTTTGAAAACTGTAGCCAACACTTACAAAGGATGAATTCATATACATTGTATAAAAGAAAATATTTAGGGAAAAGGAGTAAGAACTGGCAGGGGTTGAAAAATCCACTCGCCCGCTCGCATTGGCGAGTAGAAAATGCCGTAGGACGATTAGATTTGGGGATGAACTAGTCTGACGGGGCGAGTGCAAATTTAGGACTTAAATCATGCTGATTGAGGGAAAAAAATAAAGGATCGAAAAGAAAGTATTTATTTCAAACTTCATATCGGAAACAATAATATTCGCTGTAAAATAAGACCTTTCCCTGTTTATGTCGATCAATCCCGAAAGTGAAACTACGAGGGTTGTCCTGAAAGTTCGTGGACACATGATTTATTTTGCTTTACAATACTTTCTTCGTGAAAATATCTATATCACGTGCAAGCTCAACAACTATCAAGTACTTTTACGTCAAAAAGAAACAAATTTTATATGCAATTATTTTGCAATAGGACCTTTAGCAACTCTACACAGGGGTACCTGGAGCATGTCAAAATTTGAGCTTTTTGGTTACCCATATCTGTGTTTTAAAATATGACTTAACGCATGAAATTGGCGGGAAACGTAATAATAAATGTATGAAAATATGACGTCACATTCCGACTCAATATTGTTCTGATTTCAAAGTTATCACTTTAAAAATTAACATTTGATGATAATTTAAAGAAGTCTTATATGGAAGAAAATCTGTCAAATATGACGACGTCGGACGTTTGGGTGGAGCAGCGCGTTCGTGTGAAATTTTGCGTGGAACTAGGAAAATGCCTGCAGAGACCGGGGAATTGGTTAATTCTTCTACGATGAGCTCATGTGTTTCACGTATTCTCGTTTGCAAAATTTACAAACGTTTCAGAGAAAACAACTGTACACTCGCGGTCGGGAAGACCGAGTGTTATAACGGATAGAAATGTTAATTTGACAAGTGACGTCGTGAATGACGATAGGCAAAATACGATATGAGATATCGGACAAAAAATGTGAACTGTCAAAAACAATTGTTAACAAAATCCCCACGGAACTTTTGAACATGAAAAAGATTGTGTGCACGATGGGTGCCTAGACTGCTCTCTGAAGAAAATAGAGCAACACAAGTATTTGCGGCAAAGTCACTTCTTCGTCGCTGGAACGACGTAACGTCATTCCGTGCTCCGGGGTGCCTCAACCGGCTTCACAAAAACCTATGTAATTCTGTCAAAAATTAGGGGGAATTCATTCAAATTTTCAAATATTGTTTCTAAGATATTGATTAATGAAATCATGCTTGTGTTATATATTCTTCTTTTCTCATTTTTATATATTGTCCTGTGTCCACGAACTTTCCGGACAACTCTCGTAAACAAGGAAACCAGAGTAAATCTGTGTTACTCATATGCGATGAATTGAGCGAGATCAAAGACGCCGCAAACACAGTCAATTGATGACGTAGTCATTCCAGTTTCAATATAATCACGTGATTTTTCCGCACCCAAATAAGGTTATGTTTTACTATGATTTGTTTACAAAAGTCGCGCGTGCTAGAAAACGCGGGAAAATGGGATGAAGCAATGAAAAGAAAACGCTCTCTACGTAGTAAATACACCGACATTAGATGGTTTTACCACATAAGTGTTGTCTCTTTCTGTTATGCCGCCTCGCGATTACACAAAGAAATTCTCTCACATTTACCGGGTAGTTGTACATATTAATTGAGTTTATTGGGGTTTTACGCCGTTTTCAACTACCAGGGTCATATCGCGGCGGCTGGAGCACCTACCCATGGATTCCTGTTGTTTCTCAAACCAGTACTACCACAACACCCTTACCGAGCCTCCAGCTGCTCGCCCACTTAGGTTAACGATTTCAAACCCATTGGTGGGTGACAATTTTGTCAGAAAGGGTATTAGCCGCGGCCGGGTATCGAACCCGGGACCTCTCGTATAAGGGTCAGATGCGCTACCAACTGCGCTAAAGCCGCGGCCTTTTGTACATATTAAACTGGTGTGCTTACTCGACCATTTCGACAGCTAATCTATCTTTCGAATTAAATAAAAAGTAAGTGTTTACAGTTATGTGTAATCGGCGATTGATTTATGGTAAAAGATGGAGTCAAGTCTGAGCCACATTCAATTTATTGACCATCTTTTTTAATAAAATTGTTGCCTTATCCGCCTATGACTTGAAGTGACGATCGCCAGCGCGAGCCCTGTCTGTCATTTATACCGAAGAAACTTTATTTGTAGAGTGACTAGTCAAAGAGTTATGTTATTGCATAATAATGCATCCGTAAGAGCCAACAGTCTAAAATTTTTTTCATCTTTAAGGGCGAGTTGGGTTGCCTTAAGGGCGAGTAGAAATTCAGAGCTACTAGTCCTACAGGACTAGTAGGTTTGAAGAAATTTTTCAACCCCTGACTGGTTATTAGCTTTACCTGAAGAGACAGTAGATAAATCGGAATCGAATGCAGCAGCTAACTCCGCCTCCAGTAGAAAACAGTTGTCCTCATCCTCTAAACAGAACTCTTCACTACTACAAGAGGATGTGGACAGCGTATCCAGATGACTTGTTCTATCTTTCTCTGATAGTCTGTAGTAGAAGAAATTGTGTTAGAAAAAAGCTATAGCTTAGCGAGAGATGGGGACAAAGTTTTCCCTGGCGCACAAAATTTTGCGTTTTGGCGCAGTTTTAACTCAAATGATTGACCCTCTAAAAATTATCAGCTGGGACATAAAGAAACAATGTTACAAAGAAATTTGCTTTAGATATAGTTGAAATATTAAACAATAGAAGTTTAAGAAAACATCAAGGGAAAAAATAAATCAACAAGACATAGCAGTAGATAATCAATTGAATGGGGTTTAACATCTCAACTGATTTGGTTATACTGAAGCAGCTGGAGTACCTGACTCTGTATTTGTTGATTTTCTCACCTGTACAACCACAACACCCTTGACCTAGTGTCCAACTGCTCTATCATAGATGATTCACACCCATTGGTCAGAGACAAATGATTATCATGCCAGTATGGATATTGGCAGAGTCTGGGTTTGAATTCCTGACCCCTGGCCCCGGTTTCTCGAAAAAACTTAAGTATGTTCTCAGACTCAAATCTGAGCACCGTGCTCAAAACGCACCAAATCCAAATGAACTTCAATTGAATACCCTTCAACGGTGAAGAGTATTCTATTGAAGTTGAGCAAATTCTCATGAGTATGTACATGTACTTAAGTTTTTATGAGAAACCGGGGCCTAGATTGACAGACTGTCACTCTGACGTTACCAACTGAGCTATCCCTGCTTGGCGCAGCAGAAGATAAAGGAACAGATCTGTTTCAACAAATGTTGAGCACTATATCATGAGTATCATCAAACAGAAGTAACATGGTGTTGCCAGTAATAAAACATTGTAGATAAAGGAACAAACCCGTTTCCACAATAGTTGAGGGCTAGACCATCATGAGTATCATCAAACAGAAGTAACATGGTGTTGCCAGTAATAAAACATTGAAGATAAAGGAACAAACCTGTTTCCACAATAGTTGAGGGCTAGACCATCATGAGTATCATCAAACAGAAGTAACTTGGTATTGCCAGTAATAAAACATTGAAGATAAAGGAACAAACCTGTTTCCACAATAGTTGAGGTCTAGCCCATCATCAGTATCCTCAAACAGAAGTAACTTGGTGTTGCCAGTAATAAAACATTGAAGATAAAGGAACAAACCTGTTTCCACAATAGTTGAGGGCTAGACCATCATCAGTATCATCAAACAGAAGTAACTTGGTGTTGCCAGTAATAAACAAGAGATGTTTGTAAAACATATATGCCCCCTCAAGGGCCTACATTTGATGTAGGTCAAAGTCCAAGGTCAAGTTAACAAGGTCCAAGGTCATGGTCAAATATGGAAGGTCTTGGTAGGAGGTGTCTATGTGTGAAATATCAAATCTGTATATGTAAAAGTAAAATGAAACATATGCCAGGCTAAAGTTTTTAAAAGTAGGCCAAATGCCAAGGTTAAGGTCATGGTAAAATGCGAAAGGTCTTGGTTGGAGATGTCCATGTGTGAAATATCAAGGCTGTAGGTGTAAAAGGACATGTTATATACATGTATGCCTGGTTTCAGTCTTTTTAAAAGTAGGTCAAACTCCAAGGTCAATGTTGCAATATTCAAGGTCATGGTCAAATGTGAAAGGTCTTGGTAGGAGGTGTCTATGTGTGAAATATCAGGGCTGTAGGTGAAATAGGACATAAGATAAAGGCTAGGTTAAAGATTTCTAAAAGTATGTAAAAATCAAAGGTCAAGGTCACACAGGCCAAGGTCATGGTCAAATGTGCAAGGTCTTGGTAGGAGGTGTCCTTGTGTAAAATATTGAGACTGTATAGGTAACAGGACATGAGATATAGGCCTAGTTTAAGTTTTTAAAAGTAGGTCAAACTCCAAGGTCAAGGTCTAAGGTCATGGTCAAAAGTGAAATATCTTGGTTGGAAGTGACCATGTGTGAAATATCAAGGCTCTATATGTAAAATGACATGAAATATAGGCCAGGTTAATGTATTATTAAAGTAGGTCAAACACCAAGGTCAAGGTCACAAGGTCCAAGGTCATGGTCAAATTTGAAAGGTCTTGGTCGTAGGTGTCCATGTGTCAAATATCAAGGCTGTATGTGTAAAAGGACATGATATATCGGCTAGGTTAAAGTTTTTTTAAAGTAGGTCAAAGTCCAAGGTCAAGGTCACAAAGTCCGAGGTCTTGGTCAAATGTGAAAGGTCTTGGTAGGATGTGCCCATGTGTGAAATATCTAGGCTGTATGTGTAATAGCACATGAGATATAGGCCCAGTTTAATTTTTTAAAAGTAGGTCAAACTTTAAGGTCAAGGCCACATTGTCCAAGGTCATACGCGTATGTGATAGGTCTTGGTCAGAGGTTTCCACGTGTCAAATATCAAGGCTGTATGTGCAAAAGGACATGACATATCGGCCAGGTTAAAGTTTTTTAAAAGTAGGTCAAACTCCAAGGTCAATGTCACAAAGTCCAAGGTCATGGTCAATTGTGAAAGGTCTTGGTAAGATGTGTCCATGTGTGAAATATCAAGGCTGTATTTGTAAAAGGTCATGAGATATATGCCGGGTTTAATTTTTTTAAAGTAGGTCAAACTCCAAGGTCAAGGTCACGAGGTCCAAGGTCATGGTTAAATGTGAATGATGTTGATAGGAGGTATCTATGTGTGAGATATCAAGGCTGTATGTGTAAAAGCACATGAGATATAGGCAAGATTAAGAATTTAGTGTAAAATCAACAAAGGGCAATAACTCCAAAAATTTGATCGGCAGAGTTACGGTTCTTGTGCACTGCACCTCTCCATAATGAGATCTATCCACCTGTAAAGTTTCATGATTCTACCTTACATACTTTTTGAGTTATGCTCCGGACAATAATCAAGTTTGAAAATCAACAAAGGACAATAACTCCAAAAATATGATCGGCAGAGTTGCGGTTCTTGTGCACTGCACCTCTCCATAATGAGATCTATTCACCTGTAAAGTTTCATGATTCTACCTAACATAGTTTTTGAGTTATGCTCCGGACAAAAATCAAGTTTGAAAATCAACAAAGGGCAATAACTCAAAAAATTTGATCGGCAGAGTTACGGTTCTTGTGCACTGCACCTCTCCATAATGTGATCTATCCACCTGTAAAGTTTCATGATTGTAACTTACATACTTTTTGAGTTATGCTCCGGACAAGAATCAAGTTATAAAATCAACAAAGGGCAATAACTCCAACAAGAGTGCCATCGTCACAATATACGCCGCCACTTATAAAACTTGAGACAAAAAAATGACATTGACAAGGATTTATAAATATTCACTGAAAGACCTTTAAAAAATTGTGTTCACAAAAAGGTTTTTATAAATATCCAGTGAAAAACCTGGAAGGAATAGCATTCACGAGGCTGAAATATCATTAAGCCCCAGAGACTAAGATTGAAGGGGGCATAATTCTGGCAAAAATCAATGAACCATAAAATCCTTCCTTCATGCACATCTACCAATTGAGGTGATAACATCCACCAAGTTTCATTAAGATCCAGCCAGAAACTTAGGAGGAGTTGTGTTGACAAGGCTGCAATTTCAATAAGCCCCAGAGACTAAGTTTTTAAGGGGCATAACTCAGGCAAAAATCAACGAACCATAAAATCCTTCCTTCATGCACATCTACCAATTGAGGTGATAACATTGACCAAGTTTCATTAAGATCCAGTCAGAAACTTAGGAGGAGTTGTGTTGACAAGCCTGCAATTTCAATAAGCCTCAGAGACTAAGTTTTTAAGGGGCGTAACTCAGGCAAAAATCGACGAACCATAAAATCCTTCCTTCATGCACATCTACCAATTGAGGTGATAACATTGACCAAGTTTCAAGAAGATCCAGCCAGAAACTTAGGAGGAGTTGCATTGACAAGCCTGCAATTTCAATAAGCCCCAGAGACTAAGTTTTTAAGGGGCGTAACTCAGGCAAAAATCGACGAACCATAAAATCCTTCCTTCATGCACATCTACCAATTGAGGTGATAACATTGACCAAGTTTCAAGAAGATCCAGCCAGAAACTTAGGAGGAGTTGCGTTGACAAGGCTGCAATTTCAATAAGCCCCAGAGACTAAGTTTTTAAGGGGCATAACTCAGGCAAAAATCAACGAACCATAAAATCCTTCCTTCATGCACATCTACCAATTGAGGTGATAACATTGACCAAGTTTCAAGAAGATCCAGCCAGAAACTTAGGAGGAGTTGCGTTGACAAGAAAAGTGGACGTACGTACGTACGGACGGACGGACGGATGGACGGATGGACGGACAGACGGAGAAGATGACGCCAATATACGTCCGCCTCCGGCGGCGTATAAAAATATGATCGGCAGAGTTACTGTTCTTATGCACTGCACCCCTCCATAATGAGATCTATCGACCTATGAAGTTTCATGATTCTACCTTTAATACTTTATGAGTTATGCTCCGGACAAGGTTTGGTCTACGGACAGACCGACCGACCTACGGACCGACCGACCGACCGACCTTCCGACCGACCGACCTTCCGACTGACCGACCGACCGACACTTGCAAAACAATATACCCCCATTTTCTTCGAAAGGGGGCATAAACATTGTAGATAAAGGAACAAACCTGTTTCCACAATAGTTGAGGTCTAGCCCATCATCGGTATCCTCAAACAGAAGTAACTTGGTGTTGCCAGTAATAAAACATAGTAGATAAAGGAACAAACCTGTTTCCACAATAGTTGAGGTCTAGCCCATCATCAGTATCCTCAAACAGAAGTAACTTGGTGTTGCCAGTAATAAAACATAGTAGATAAAGGAACAAACCTGTTTCCACAATAGTTGAGGTCTAGCCCATCATCAGTATCCTCAAACAGAAGTAACTTGGTGTTGCCAGTAATAAAACATAGTAGATAAAGGAACAAACCTGTTTCCACAATAGTTGAGGGCTAGACCATCATCAGTATCATCAAACAGAGGTAACTTGGTGTTGCCAGTAATAAAACATTGAAGATAAAGGAACAAACCTGTTTCCACAATAGTTGAGGGCTAGACCATCATCAGTATCCTCAAACAGAAGTAACTTGGTGTTGCCAGTAATAAAACATTGAAGATAAAGGAACAAACCTGTTTCCACAATAGTTGAGGTCTAGCCCATCATCAGTATCCTCAAACAGAAGTAACTTGGTGTTGCCAGTAATAAAACATTGTAGATAAAGGAACAAACCTGTTTCCACAATAGTTGAGGGCTAGACCATCATCAGTATCATCAAACAGAGGTAACTTGGTGTTGCCAGTAATCAGAACTTCTGCTGACCAGGGGCTGAAATCAAATAATGAGCGTTAATCTGTTAACCCATTACCAAATAACAACATTTTAGGGGGTTCCAAATTCAAAGACGTTGCAGACGACATTCAATTTTCAATGTGATGAAATTTTGGAATATTGCTCTTTTTGGGGTAGGAAACATTGTAGGAAATGAAGAAATTGCTTGTCATTTTCCACAATGTTTTCCAAGCCATTATCTTGTAGGGCGCCCAAAGGCGTCACTGTGTGGTTATGTGTTCATGTCATACAACAATTAAAAGCTTTAAAGTCAAGGATCCAGAAAATTTTCCGTTACATTAAATACAATGACACTCCATCAGTATTCTAAATAAAATCTAATCTAAGTTTTGAATAAAAACAATGAATCTAGTGCTAACTAGAACTGTCGCAAAGCGGACAAATACCCCCCACTAGCGCGTTGTCACTGAAAAAGTGCTAAAGTTCAAAGTGGCATAACTCTGAAACTACTGCCTGGATCAAGATGAAAATTGCAGGTGCACAACTTCATATGATAGGAAACATCCTGCTAAAATTTCAGCAAAATCGGTCAAAAACTGTGGGAGGAGAAGAGGACACAAAATTATGTCCACGGACGGACGGACGGACAGACAGACAGACGGACGTACCCACATTAGGGTACTTGATGGGTAGTCCATCAGATCTGTTAGTGGGTACCATTTCTTGGCTACTTGAAAGCATTTCCTGGCTTATGAAAAGTGATCTTAAAAACGCACATTTGATGGCTACTGTTCATTGGACACATTTAATGGCTACTGTTCATTCGGCCAGGAAAACTAAAGATATTTTTACAAAATATTGACTGTATTAAGAATACCATAGAGTAAACGCAGGCCTGCATATTAGTGCATTACCAAAGAAATCTTGCAACAAATCAGAAAAAAATAGTTGACCTCATAATGAGTGTTTAATGCTATGTTCCCACTGCCGATCAATTAAGGTTTACAGTCAGACCCTCAAAAAATCACCGTTTTCTAGCCATGCGAAATGCACCAAATTACGCATGCTTGTAAATACACTTAAAATAAGTTGATTCACTGTGTTGGATTTCAGCATTATGCTTCACGAAGAAAATAATTTACACATATTATTTTACTCTTTATTCATATGCAAGGGAGGTAATTTGGAACATTTTTGTCAAATATTTCCATAAGTATGCATTGATTCAAAATTCTAAACCGTTCAAAATGATTATGTTTGTATTTGGAATGGAAAAGTAACACCGTTTAGGAATTATAGGCACTTTTCAAATTTCGCATCTGGGTCTTTGGTGCTTTTGAGGGATTGGATACCTTAACTCAGTCACCTAAATTCCCCGATCTAACCCAACCAAATGTATGTACACGACTTCTTCTCGATCTTTAGTCGATCATACTAGACACCTACACGAGCACTGTAGACCTTTTCTCATTCGCAGCCCAACCATTTGTCCGATTTTAAGTCGATCACCTCGTCCTATATTAGAGTCCTACACGATCGATACTCGACCTGTAATGGTCTGCTACCAGACCTTTACACGAACAGATCAAGTTTATCCTATTCTAGTCGTAGATGGTCGGTAAATATCGTGTATCTTCTACAATGGCTTCACTTCATTTGGAAACGCATGACTGGACTCTGGCAGTAGTGAATGTGACGCACTCCATTGCTTCAGGGCTTCTGAAATACAAAATTAAAAGTAATGTACAAGTTGAACAACACTCAGATTCACCAAATTATTTGTTTTTAAAAGCATAACTAACTGTTCTATTTAAAGCAGAAGGGTAACAGATGGTCTAATTGCAAAAAATGAAATTTTTCGAAAAAATATGCAGAACTTTTGTGTTGGCCACCTCAGAATGGTTAATAATATGCGATTCAGACAGAGATTGAGCCGAAATTATAAGAGAGATAGCCGAATTTAGGGAGAATCCAAACCCAAATTCAACCCCGTCACAGATGCAGTTGATTTTATTTTTTAACTGTTACGCATGTGCATACAGGGCGGACCAAGATTCAAACGAGATTCATACTTGAATTTCAATGTGACGTCATCCTGTATGTTGTGACGTCATTTAAGAAAGTCGCATGTCCTACGGTTTTTGACCTACTTTCGATATCGCTTCATGAATTTGGTATCAAATTGCGAACAAGAGTGCCATCGTCACAATATACGCCGCCACTTATAAAACTTGAGACAAAAAAATGACATTGACAAGGATTTATAAATATTCACTGAAAAACCTTTAAAAAATTGTGTTCACAAAAAGGTTTTTATAAATATCCAGTGAAAAACCTGGAAGGAATTGCATTCACGAGGCTGAAATATCATTAAGCCCCAGAGACTAAGATTGAAGGGGGCATAATTCTGGCAAAAATCGATGAACCATGAAATCCTTCCTTCATGCACATCTACCAATTGAGGTGATAACATCCACCAAGTTTCATTAAGATCCAGCCAGAAACTTAGGAGGAGTTGTGTTGACAAGCCTGCAATTTCAATAAGCCCCAGAGACTAAGTTTTTAAGGGGCGTAACTCAGGCAAAAATCGACGAACCATAAAATCCTTCCTTCATGCACATCTACCAATTGAGGTGATAACATTGACCAAGTTTCAAGAAGATCCAGCCAGAAACTTAGGAGGAGTTGCGTTGACAAGCCTGCAATTTCAATAAGCCCCAGAGACTAAGTTTTTAAGGGGCGTAACTCAGGCAAAAATCGACGAACCATAAAATCCTTCCTTCATGCACATCTACCAATTGAGGTGATAACATTGACCAAGTTTCAAGAAGATCCAGCCAGAAACTTAGGAGGAGTTGCGTTGACAAGAAAAGTGGACGTACGTACGGACGGATGGACGGATGGACGGACGGACGGATGGACGGACGGACAGACGGAGAAGATGACGCCAATATACGTCCGCCTCCGGCGGCGTATAAAAAATGAGTCGTTGCTTCAATAGTTTGTCGTAATCATAAAATCAGGTCATATAAAGCTTAACAAGTGTACATTTCGTTTGTTTTTGACAAATTTTGGGTCCAAATCTGGGAAATAGTAGCTTTAACTCATAGGAGGGAGACAAACCGTCATAGAAGACTCGATGACCTATAAAAGACCTCTATGGATAAGGCGAGAAATCTCCCTAAAAGGCTCAAATGGAAAAGTCAATTTTCAAAACATGCAAATTGATAATTTTTTCGAGCTGTATGGATAGATATATACCTAAATCATACGAAAACTGATTTTGTACAACCAAAACGATTCGACATGTACAGATAACTCTTGGTTTCTGTACCTACCCCCAAAATTACATTTTCTTACCCCACCGGTATTCATTTAACCAGAATTACGTTTTCTATGATTTTATTAGCAATATTATTTCTGTTAATGTAAGGACGATTGGTGTTGAAATCACAAATCAGTTTTCGTTTTGTCCTTAATGCGCATGCGCATCATTGAAATGAGTTTAAAGGCGAAATCTTCCCGCCAAAAATATGGCATTTGCTATATGAACACTATTTTCAATATAAAAGTATGTTCCACCCCGTGACCCAGCAAAACTTTTTTACCAAGGAAGCCTATGTTCAAGTGACACAACATATGTCAATGGGAAGCTGGGTCAAGAGGGGGAACGATGTTCACCAGCCAAGGGAAGGATGGTGGGAAAGTTCGCTTTTAAAGTTGTTTCAATGATGCGCATGCACAAAACGGACAAAATCAAAGCTGCCATATGATGTCAACGCCATTTATCCTTGCATCTGTAGAAAATAAATTAGAAGTAAAACAAAAAGGAACTTCATTTTACGTCTATGAATACCAGTAGTGTAATAAAATGAAACCATTTGGGTGGGTACAAAAATCATGAATTATCTGCACCTATTTAACTTTTTAAATGGCATAAAATCGGTATTCATTTCATTTGTTTATCTACCTAACCATAAATCTTCATTTTGTTTATCAATTTGCAAGTTTTGAAAATTGACCCATCCAGCTGAGCCTTTTAGGGAGATTTCTCGTCACATTCATAGAGGTCCTTTCCCATTCAGGAAACACAATCAGATTGCTTATTTACAGGACAAATACATTAAACAACAACTACCAAATGCAGTTAGCATATTTTGTCCTTTTGAACGTACACCTGTATGATAAAAGCGCTATATAAATACAGTATTTTATAATAATAATGATAATAATAATAATAGCAAAAATACCACCAAATTTAGCGGAAAGATCGTCTACAAGGCCCCTGCCCTAAATTACATGATATATATTTTCAATAACCATTAATATATATCTACTCAATGCCAAATGGGCCGAGATAGTAATAAATTAATTTCAAAATAATATTTAAAATGTTAAATGATTACATTAGCCCTATCAGGTCATTAAAGCTAACATACCATTTGCCCATTCTATATCGCAGAGGAACTGGAATTTTGTCTCCTTTTCCTTCTTCAATGCAGCTGAAATAGAAAAAAAACTGGTAATGCATATCTGTGGAAATTTTAAGTCGAGTGATATGGGTAACAGTAACTTTCATTTTTTATTCATATTGTTCAAATCATATTGTTCAAAGATGAATTGTTAGGGCCAGCCATTAAAGGAATTGGACACATTTTTTAGCTTATTCCTTTATTTACAAATTAAACCAACTGAGACTTGGACGAAATGTCCAAGTTCTTATTGATAACTATAATATAACAAATATATGGACAGAAATCATTAGCCAGCAGTAACATGGACACAACTCTTAAGCCAATTATAACTTGGACACAATGTCCTACTCCTTCTTGGTTTCTTGAATATACCTTATAAATGTATAAACAAAATCAGTAGCCAGCAGTGAAATGGACACACTGTCCAAGTTTTTCTTGGTTACCAGCGTTTTCAGACTATTTATTTTAATATGGAGACAAACTCTTAAGCCAGTTGTGACTTGGACACAATGTCCTACGCCTTCTTGGTTACTTGAATATACCTTATAAATGTATAGACAAAATCAGTAGCCAGCAGTGAAATGGACATACTGTCCAAGTTTTTCTTGGTTACTAGCATTTTCAGACTATTTATTTAAGGAATACAGATATAATTTAATTTCAAATTCATGGAGCTATGAACTAAAGTCTTATCACACTGTATGAATCCGTGAAGCGGTTCATACAGAAGTGTGATTCGACATTTTCTTATACCTCCATAAATTTAAAAACAATTTTCTTCATTTCTTATAATTTAATATGTCCATGGGAATATAAATACAAGTAATTCAAGAAAAACGTGACATTTTGTACACGAACTAGATTGCACAGTAAAACCAAAGAAATAATACTGATGTCATTTAACAAAATTTCATTCATCAAGTTATGAATGAAAAATATTGCCAGATCAAAACGACGGAAATTAAATGAAGTCACTAAATATGAAATTATTTTAATATGAACTTAAAGACAAATTCTTAAGCTTGTTATGACTTGGACACAATGTCCTACTCATTCTTGGTTACTTGAATACATACCTTATAAATATATAGACAAAATCAGTAGCCAGCAGTGAATTGGACATAGGTACTGTCCAAGTTTTTCTTGGTTACTAACATCTTCATACTATTTATTCTAATATACATATACAAACTCTTAAGCCAGTTGTGACTTGGACACAATGTCCTACTACTTCCTGGTTACTTGAATATACCTTATAAATATATAGACAAAATCAGTAGCCAGCAGTGAATTGGACATAGGTACTGTCCAAGTTTTTCTTGGTTACCAGCATTTTCAGACTTTTCATTTTAATATGGAGACAAAATCTTAAGCCAGTTATGACTTGGACACAATGTCCTAATCCTTCTTGGTTACTTGAATATACCTTATAACTATATAGACAAAATCAGTAGCCAGCAGTGAAATGGACACACTGTCCAAGTTTTTCTTGGTTACAAGCATCTTCATACTACTTATTTTAATATGTAGACAAATTCTTAAGCCAGTTATGACTTGGACACAATGTCCTACTACTTCTTGGTTACTTGAATATACCTTATAAGTACATAGACAAAATCAGTAGCCAGTGCTGTGAGCCGAGTATTTCATTGGATATAGTTGTTTTGTTTACAGGCCTATCTATGGACTGAGTTGTAGTATATTATAGCCATGTTATTAACTTATATACCATTATGAAGGTAACACCTTGAATTTTCTATTTCATGTTTCCAAAGCAGTTCTTATAATGTATCACAGGTAAAAAAAAAGAAAACGGGTAAATATAACGGGAAAACAATGACAACTTGTAAAACTCTAAACATTTGTTTACAACTGTAAATTCCATTTAGCTTAAAACAACCCTGGCGACTGCTAGACCTAGCGATCGACAAAGTCGCTCGCAGATAAAAAGCAGTAGCCAGCAGTGAAAAGGACATTATAATAAATGTCCAAGTTTTTCTTGGTTACTAGCATCTTCTAACCTTTTCTTAAAAATTGAAGACAAATTCTAAAGCCAACTATGACTTGGACACAATGTCCAACTTCTTCTTGGTTATTTGAATATATAGACAAAGTCAGTAACCAGCAGCGACATGGACATACCGGGTAATGTCCAAGTTTTTCTTGATTACGAGCAGTTTTTTATCTTTTTTTTAAAATTAAGACAAATTCTTAAGCCAACTATGACTTGGACACAATGTCCAACTTCTTCTTGGTTACTTGAATATACATATAGACACTTACAGTAACCAGCAGTTAAATGGACATAATGTCAAAGTTTTTCTTGATTACTAACACTTTAACATTTTTTTTAAATGAAGCTAGCTAGCTATGACTTGGACATAATGTCCAAGGTGAAGAAGTTTTGTAAGGTACAGAAAAAATAATTTACAATTACAGCCTTGTCAATGCGTAGGGCATGATTTAAAATAAGAGCAGGATCAACTCCCGACTTATATACCTGAGCATCTTAATTTCAATGTCATTATGTATAGATTAACGAAATTATTTCAACTCATGGTGTATTATAATTCTTGTTCTGTCGTGTTTTCAAAATGAACCCTCATTGGAAAGTCTGATCTTACCCAAATTAAAAGAACCCAACAAAAAAACATAAATTATAAATCCGTCTCATAAATATTTGTACATTTCCTCGCTTTGTTTGACTTTTATTTTGCCAAATAAAAAATAGCTGTGTTCAGGGTTTCACTCTGAAAAATTCTAGGTAGGGTAGGTAGGCATTTTTTTGTTTCATCCTTTGTTTTGGTGAATGATCAGTGTCGGATCCGGGGGGGGGGGGGGGGGGGGGGGGGGGTGGGGGGGTTTCAAACGAACCCCCCTCCATAGCCTGATTATTTCATTTTCATGCAGAATTTCAGTCAAAATTGTGCAACACTAGAAAAACGAACCCCCCTATTTGCATATAATCTGAACCCAGTCCCCCCTCATAGAAATCCTGGATCCGCCACTGATGATAGATCTATATTGTAATGAATGCATTTGCATTAAAACAACATGTAATATGCAATGTTTGTTCTCTTCAGTTTGTAGTTATACTTGATGTTCACTTCAGTTTGTAGTTATACTTGAGTATTATAAAGAAACAAAAAAGAAAATGGAAATAACAGTGTTTCATTTTGAAATCTGAAGTAGGTTTGAAACAATGAGTCCCAGCCCAAGACAGCGAGTTCCCAACTTTATTTTACAAGTATCGCAGGGAATAAAGCGACAGACAAAGGATGTTGGTAGAAAGCGTATAAATCATGCCCAACCCTAAGTTTGGGGACAATTGTATAATGCTATAAAAATGGGGAATATCTAACATCTAAGTTATTGCATTTACCCCTTCCTTAATCCGAGTCTTCTCTGATGTAAATACGCTTTTTGATATTTTGATTTTTCGCTATTTACGAAAAATAGCGAAAAATCAAAATATCAAAAAGCGTATTTACATCAGAGAAGACTCGGATTACCCCTTCCTTAACTTGGAAGTTGTTATAATAGAAGTGGTAAGTTAGTAAGTTTTGACATTTGGGTCTACACATTTGATTGTGAAAACTGAAATATTTTGAGATTCACCCAAATAGATAGGTTTTAGTTTGCACAGTAGGAGACAATAATTAGCTTATCACATGTAAATTGTAAAAAAAGTGTGACTCAAGACAATCAAAATGGCCCTAGCAATCCTTGTATCCTTGCTTACAGACAATTTCTAGCCATGATATTCAGGACGCATCTGAGAAAATCCTGTCAGCAACAATTTTTCATATAGTTCAACCCTAATTTTGCTTTTGGTCTTCGATTTTATTTATTATTTTCTAAATCGCTCGCCGTTTTTACTGGCTCGGAGAGAGAAGTATGTCTACTTTCGTTTTGAAAAAACGCTCCGCGGAGATTCTTCAATTTCATCGGTAGTTAACAGCCTGACTTAAATCAAATTAGTTTTTTTACAACACCATAAGCATCCGATTGTTTCAATTTTCTGATAAAGTTTCGATAAATATCCAACCTGTGTCTCAAAAACTTACTGAGTTGAAAATTATTGTGAGGTCAAGGTCAACCGCTGTACACAATGAAGGAATAACGCCGAGTAATCCAATTAACGGTTTCCGGTCGCGGAGTTATACGAACAAAGGAATTTTTTAGTCAGAGAAAACAAATCTCGTATCTAACGGTTGGCGAGCCTATCTATCTATATATTATGCCTAACTCCCCTTTCGGGTATTACTGGCAGGAGCCTGAAGTTAAGAGTTATTGATCTCCCATGAACGAATTGCATTCGCGATTTCTCGTAATTTTCCGGCAGGGTCACGATTACAACCGAGTACAGAATTCTATTTTTAGCGCATGGAATTTCCCTTCCAGTTCGCAAAAGGACATCCCCGATTTTTTTTCTTGGAGACTGACGAAAAAAACTTTAGGGTCGGTGGTATTTTCTAGAATAGAATTCAGATATAAAAAAATCTCATAAGCAAAAAATAAGAGATGAACGGGTTAATGAGAAAGAGCGGAGAAGTGAGAAAGTAGGATAGTTCATAATCGGGCGATCAACAATAATATTGACATCGCGAAAACCCATTAGATCTACATGGCTTTACTGACGATCAACTTTCAGAGAATAAATCAGCTTTCTCTACAAAATAACCAATTATTTATCTGAAATAAATCACTTAACTATGTTTTGGAAATAAATGTTTGGACAACAAGTAAATGATTCAGATAATACTTACAGTTTAAAATCCACTCAACATCGGTTCACGGGTCTTCGGTCCATGTGTACTTGGTTCACTCGGTAACTTCGGAGTACTCGGCATTTATCGATACAGTAAAAACTGATCTGATTGGCTGAGGAGCCTGGTATATTAAATACAAGTAGCTGATTGGTTGTTAAACTGCGCGAATTTTTTCTTCATTCAAATGGGCAGTCCGAAGTCCATAATGAATAATTGGACAAAATGAGTGTCCAAACGTGTATTGGCTTCCAACGTGGGTTAAGCCAATATCTCTTGGACTGTACTTCCTACCGAGTTGTACTGTTGGGTATAGCCAATAACAACAAAAGTAGCCAACAAAAGCACAATGAACATAAACTGAAGCCAATAAATGCTCTCCTGTAAACCCGGACGGACAGACGGACGGACAGACGGAC